>BQNB010017447.1:0-69928 GCA_026074375.1 Tanacetum coccineum | reverse complement strand
CCTTATAAGTTCATGGCTTTGATTTTTCATGTTATAAGTTCATGGCTGAGTTTGCAATAAAATGATTTCATGTTATAAGTTTGTTAAGGTAAAATACCGTACCTTGAGTCTAGGGTGCGTTCCCTACCCTCTTGGTGAAGTATCCCCTTAAATTACATGAAAGTAAGAAAGAACACCCGTTAACTCGCCCCGGGTGTTGACCCAGGACCAAGCTCGGGCATGAGAGTAAGTATGTGAATGTGAGCCGAAGAGGCTGTATGTTGAAGCCGAAGAGGCTGTAGTAATAAATGTATGTGTGTGTCGTAATGTACTGGCTGTTAAGTAGTAAATGCTCGGGTATTTATACTACTTGAATACTGTTTGGAAATACTGTTCTTGACACCTTGGGAATGAAGGAGACGACCTATGCCTAGCCTTTGCCTTGGGTGTCGGTATTCTTTGGAGACATCGCTCCTTAATTCCTGGGATAGTGATGTTGCACATGTACTTGTTATTACCCAACAGTTTGAAGAGTTGTCCTTCTTTATCGAGTCTAATGTTTTGTCTTCTTTCGAGTTGATGTAGTACGCCCGTCCGGACCCGTATGACCCGTCCGGATATAGGGCCCGCCCGGTATATACGCGGACACGGTCGGAATATTTTTGGTGCATGATTGATCAAAAGACACTAGTGACGCGACTCTATTGTTTTTCGTTCAAGTAGCTTATACCATCTTCATGAACATTTTCTGGTAAGAAAAGTTTCAATGGTGGGTAACATTGTAATGGCGGAACTTCTTCTTCACAATTGCTTATACCTTTGTGTTTACTTTTTACGAGTAGTATTTTATAAAGAAAAGGAGAATGCTATTAATCAAAAGCTGGCGAGGAGCTAATAACGAATAGTACAAAACGAGAAGTCTTATAACATTCATGAATAACAAGCTAGATATATATTTGAATGGCCAACCTTCGATCTTGTAAATTTAACGTATATTTAGAGCATCCACAATGTTCAAGCTATTCAAAGACTTTTTTTTTTAACAAAAGCTATTACTCAAAACAAGCTACAATGCAAATAAAGTCATTGAAAAACCATTTGAATACATTTTATTATAAAGAAATCAAATGGTGTGAGAGAGATTTCATCAAGTCATCTTCTCAAAGACTTGAGGATCCTCAAGTCTTTGAGAGATAAAAAGTCATCACTCCAATGCGGAGAAGTTTTTTGGGCAAAAAAAGTTATCCGCTACTTCCTTTTGAAGATGCTCTAACATAAAAATGTATGTACGTTGAGAGCGGCAAATCCATGATACTAAATGGAATTAAAGGTCGTGCGAGAGGTCTGATGGCCGAATAAGAAAAACCGATGTCATGTGTTATGTGTACATAGGCATGTGTCAAGAGTCTGTTATATCTTGTACATAAAATACACACATACTGATATTAGAGCCACAACATTCATTCTAAGTATTAGATCATGCTTATTCTTAATTGCGGAGCTAATATATACTTAACGAACTTCTGCAAAAGTTGAAGAATATTAGTGAATTATGTTTCATATATAATTAATGTTTTGATTTCTCAAAGTAAATATGGAATACGTACACAGGGGTTCTTGCATCATAAGAGCAGTTTTTCAGGAGGGAAATACAGATGATGTCTTTAGCTATGGAGTTACTTTACAAGCCAAGTTCCAATCGATATTCAGGGGTACTTGCATCATCTTATTTAACTTCCAAAGGTATTTTTGATAGCAGTCCAATTAAAGAACTTGGTACTAATTTTAATTCTTGCTTCAAAAAATCTAATTAAATTATCTCACATCAGTAGGTAATGTATATGTGGGAGCACAAGCTACAAAGTTTCTTCAGCTATGTAGATATGATAAGAATGGCTCCATGACATTTCAAGAAAGGCGTAGTAATACTCACATCAATCAGAACTTCCTTGAACCATTAATACATGAACACCGAATAAACGACAAGATGTTTAAGTTGAATGCAGCATCCTCCGACAATCCTCAGTCTGATGCAATTTATGATTTGATTAAGCCTAAAAATCCCGTTATCAGTTTCTTGGATATTCTGTATAGGTTTATAAGGCCATACGCGGCAGTTGGAATGGTTAGATCTATACATTTTTCTTGTTGTGTTCCAAAAAATTTTAAACCGATACAAAATATGCTGACCTGTCTCATTCCATTTAGTAGGTTTTGAAAATAGTTTCAATCTCTTTTCTTACTGTTGAGAAACTTTCAGATGTTTCCCCACTGTTCTTCATGAAAAAGTTGCAGGTAACATTACACCGAACCTGAAACTACGAACTATTACAGTAATATCTGCGTTAATATATATGTTCTTAGAATCTATATCAATTACAATTTTCAGGCTCTTGTTGGATGCATCTTCATGCAAATGTATGTCAGTGGTTTCAATCAGATATGTGATATAGAACTCGACAAGGTACACTAAAGTAATTCATATATCAGTTATTTTTTAGCGGAAATGAGACCCAGAAAGAAGCTATATATGTCCATCAATTTTGAAGCACATATAGAGGGACACCCCCTATGAATCCACACAAAAAAAAAAAATTAACCACACAAGTTGCTACCCATGTTAAAAATAGAGTGTGGATCTAAAGCTTAGGAAGATGAGTCAGGATGATCATGTTACAACATGTCAATATGTAATGTACATGAAAATTAGAAATTGCAAAACTTGTTGTTTATGTTTATGCACATATATGTTGTATTTAAGTTTATTGTTTAGCCGTATGCTGTTAATATAATCTTAAATTCAGGTTAACAAGCCATATCTCCCTTTGGCTGCTAGGGAACTATCTATGGAAACTGCTGTTATCCTCTTCATTATCAGCTATCGTGGTATTTCAAATGATTATTAATTCGCCAAACATGAAGACATATAATTCTGAGTGTGGCTTTCGATAGAACTAACCCTTTTTTTTCTGTATCCAGGGCTTATTGATTGCATGGATTGGATCCAGGTTTGAAGCTAGATGGTATAACAAAAATGGCTCAAACCTGGATTCAGTTTTACTACATGAAGATATATTGATTATGACTCAAAAAATTTAGATGTTCTGGACTTCCATTTGGATTATTGAATTCGCATTTGCTGCTGCTGCTTTCGCTGGAGCAACTTCATCCATTACTTGGAGCAAATACATTACGGTAATTAACGAATCTAAACCATACTTGCAAAATTTTATACAGTAGTCATGATATTTCTACCAAGAAATCAAGTGTCGAACCCTGTGTGTGAAGTAATCAGTTTGATTACAACTTCACCCAGCGGTACCTTGGTGGTCCTCCAAGCTAATGGTTGTGAGTTTAAGTCTCGATGTAGACAATAGGTAGATTGTTGTGCATCTTTGCCACAACACTGTATAAGGTTATAAGGAATTTGAGATGATAATCCAAAGTAGCACTCAGGTTTCTAGGCATAAAAAGTGAAAAAAAGACAGAAATTGTTGTGTTATCTTTTCTATGTTTTAACTGTTAAGTTTTACCAACCCTAACAATATGCTAGAAAGCTACAGGAGAGTACATTAACATTATTGGTGGTACAAGCTAAAACACCCCAATGTAGGGAGACATTTGACACAAGCTGCTAATCCAAATCGACCAGATCACTGGTAAATAAGACCATGACATAAAAGATCTCACATCGTCAATATCAGAATTTAAAAACTATTAGTGCTCCACCACCACCATACCTGCAGCCTTAACACCTTAGCTATTTGTTTTCAGGACACAAATTTACCCACTTTTCTATCTGTGTAGATCATTAGTCATTTTGCGATGGCATTAGTACTTTGGATACGTGCCAAATCAGTAGATTTGAAGAATATGGATGCCGTTCAGTCAATGTATATGTTTCTTTGGCAGGTGAGTTTCCTAGAGGCATCCTGCAATTTGCACTTGTTCTTTTGTTTGTCCTCACTTATCTAAGATTTGAAAATTCATTCTGCATACATTACATCTATTCTTTGCCGAATTTGCCCTTATCCCGCTTGTACGCTGAACAGACATTCTTCCGCAAAAGGAGGAATAATACATCATCGCCTCTAAATAAAGTCGAGCTTCACGAGACCTTTTAATAGTAATTTCGCTACTTCTAATTCATGTCTTGTCACCAAAAACCTTCCCCGGTTAACAGAACGTTCCGCTACTGACACTTGAAAAAGCTGCTTTCAAGGTCTCGTCGCTTCGGTGAATCACTTGAGCCCTGATACATTTTCGGTGCCATGGAGCTAGACCAGTGAGCTATTACGCTTTCTTCAAAAGATGGCTGCTTCGAAGCCCACCTCCTGGTTGTCATCGCTCGATCACTTCCTTTTCCACTAAGTGATTGCTTAGGGACCTTAGCGTACGATCTGGGTTGTTTCCCTCGACTTTGGATCTTAGCACCCAAAAAGTCTGTCAGTACAAACGATCTAGGCCTGTATTCGGAGTTTCCTTGGGGTTGGTAAGGCGAAATGGGGCCACCCTAGCCCATTGAGTGCTCTACCTTAGCGTACGATCTGGGCTGTTTCCCTCTTGATTGGTCCATAATTGGTCATCTCGAAACACATGGGCCGCAATAGTTTATTGAATACATGGAGTGAAACAGAAGAAAACATTCAAGCACTATATGATTGTTTACGTCTTTTAAAATGTACACCCAACATCCCTTTAATAAGGGAAACAGAGACAACATAGGGTTCATAATCGGTGAATAGAATAAATGATAGGAAGGTCATAAATGGGATACTAAATAAATTCAATTCACTTTTAACTGATATGGAAACGGAGATACAACAACGAAACATGGTTACAATTCAAGAAATTGGCCTACTTTCAGCTGTTGGTAAGAGTAAACAAGGTAAACAAAAAGGCTACATGCCTCATACTCATCACACACTAAATAACATCATGCCTCTGCATGCAAAAGTAGTCAAAGATTCAAGAAAAAATCCTTGTAAATTTGGAGATTCGATCTGATCCAGCAATAAGTAAATCATATATAATGTGATGTTTAAACATATAAGCATACCATAATCAAAAAGGTTCTAAAGATGCCTTGCTTGACACCTATCCTGCATAAAAATATATTATTTAAGTGGTGAATACTAAAATATAATGATATCCTTATATAACACGAAGAAATCTAGGGATATGGATCAAACCCGAAAATATTAAACAAATTACCTACCCAGCAAGCATTTTAAACACTTTGTGCTTTTGTGGATAAATCTTTAACTTTTGCATCAGTTTGGTCCTGAAATACATTCTCATCCAAGTTAGAGGTCAAAATTTCAGCCTATATATAGATGAGTCAAATGGATTAAGTTAGAAGATATAAATGCAAAAAAGAAACATAGAACGTTCGGATCAACATTGTTATAATATAGTTTATGTATTCAATCTAAACATTTTTCATACATATAATAAACAAAAAGATGACTGTGGCCGTCGAACGCATTTCAACCCACTCGGCCATGCTAAATTGCTATCTATATTGACCCATCACCAAACCTGCTCATTTTTCTTCCCCTGAACCATGTCTTTTGTCAAAACTACTATCAGTCAGTGTTTTTAACCATGGTATGCACCACAGTTATAGTAACATATTCCGGATATGTATTACTATATATTTTAGATTCTTATAGATACATGCCACCTTTGACTACTTAAGGAATATAAGTTGACAAGCACACCATCAACCACATGGGGAGTTAACCCCACAATCTTTATTACAATTAATTAGATTTATATAATAAAATAATAGGGTAAGATCTAGCTTAGCCTAAACCACTATAACAATATTAAAGTAAAAAATTAACGACAAAAGAAATTATGTGGTTCACACGAACAGGGTGATCATGCTACGCCCACGGCCAAACTAGAGAGATTATATTATTATCGAATGAGGACATGAGGTACAAGGTTTATATTTACATTGGAGTTGTATTTATAGAGGTAGCCTAACTTGTTCCCAAGACTACGATTCCAAGGCCTAAAATTCCCTATGGACAAGCCCAATGATTCTAATGTGCGGGTTCCCAGCCGACACTCTGAGTCCTCGGACTCCTGCCTTTGTGGTGGCAACAAGGTCATGCTGGGAACCAACAGTCTCCACAACTCAACAGATAGTATTTTAATGTGAAGATCTATCATTAGCTATCGCCAAATTGTCCATATAGTTGTTTCTATTTTTACTTAAGGTTCTTTTCTTCTCTTGTATTGGGCTCGTTTAGTGACTTGTGAAAGGATCATGACAGTTCAACAAACAATAATGATTTCTAAGTTATCTGAAATGTCAATCCAGAGGGTAAAAGCATTACTTTATGGGTATCTTAGATTCTTGGGATCGAAGAACATCGACTTAATACAATGTGAGAGTGAGGAAAAAGAATTTTACCCTTGCAATGATTGGTGCATGAACGGAAGTCCTCACGTTGAAACATACCAAAATATCATCATTTCTTATAAACAATAATCTAATTGATGTTCTTAACCTATTGGAACTTTTAGGGTGACACAATTGCTACAATAATAATCAAAAAGAAGGATCACCTCATATTCACTAGACAATTTTAAAAATAATAGAATTAGCACTCACAAAGAATGATTTAAAACCAACATATATATGCAAACATGTTTCATGATTTACCTTAAGTTTTATAAGTGTAGCAAACAACCAATTCTATTAACTTAATGTATAAGTGGCATATAAACTCACTCATCACAAAGTATTTCATTCATAAATTGAAGTGGACGATAATTAACTTTCAAGTTACATAAAATTCTTACTTCAACACAAAGATATACATTATCTTTTACTGCAACTATAGTTCTTTATAATTTAAACTCTAAAATCGGTATAAGGCATAAGCCTATAACATCAATCCCATTTGCTATATTACATACTTGCCAACTTATGTTAAAATTTCAATCATTTCCATGGTCAAAATAAACACAATTTTTTGACCAAAAGTCAATAAAAATGAAGGATAAAACCTTACCACTCCCTTCTTTTCGTAATAGTCATCCAAAGCCCATTGATACTTTGATTGATTTAACCCGAACCAACGAGCCACATAATCATCCAAATTTGAATGTGCTGTTACACATATATAAAACCAATCAAACCATTTCTGAAACAACCACAATAGAATGCATAATCCTAATTAAACATCACAAATCAACACAACAAAGAAACCAGTAATCAAACAAATCACAATTTTAAATCTAACAAAAATAAATTACTACGGTTACAGCAACAATACCCAATCCCGCCGTAGCGGAGTATGGGAGAAATAGTGTGTAGATAGTCGTACCCCTACGCGAGGGTATACCCAAGGGTAGGGAGACTGCTTCAAGGAAAACCTCCGGTAAAAATAAACAAATTACTATCCACCAAAATTCCAAAAATAGACACAATTCGATACAGGATGAAGAGAGTCATACCCCTACCCGAAGGTATATGTGAGGGTATATCTAAGGCAGGAAGACTACTTAGGGGGTGTTGGTTTATATATAGCGGGTTTATGGCTTATGTGGTTTTTAGCTTATGTATCATTAGCTCATTTTGTGTGGCTTATTTTGAAACTTTTAGGCTTATATAAGCTTATTATGACATGATAAGCTTATATAAGCCGCCGAAAAGTTTCAAAATAAGCCACAAAAATAAGCTTATGAAACATAGGCCGAAAATCAAATAAGCAATAAGCCCACTATACAAGCTCAAACAAATACCCTCCTAAGACACTATCCACCAATATTCCAATAATTAACACAATTCAATAAATGATCATAATCAAATACACAAAATACAAAAAGTTAACCACAAATCAAACAAGCCCCATTTCAAATCTAACAAACTCAAAATCAAAAGGGTGTCTAAAAAAATACCATTTTGAACTTTAGCAAGAGCATCCCAAAAGAAGCCAGCCTTAGACCCAAACCCTGAACCGGGTTTCTCATACTGAACCGGCGGAGGAAGAACCGGGGGCTTCTGAACCGGGTTTGATTCAAATTGTGGTTCAGGTGTAACAACAGGTGGAGGTGTAACAAAAACGGTGTATGGACCAATTTTTCCGATCATTGGTGGTGGTATTGCTCGTTCTCTATGGTTTTTAGCCATTTTTTTATAAAAAGATTTAATTTTTTTTTAAGGAAGATTGAAAAAGAAAATGTGGGTTTTGTAAAAGATTTGATTTTGGATAAAGGGTATTTGATAGTTTTTATTTATGGGGATGAGTGAATGTGAAGTGAGAATCTTGGTGTGTTTGGTTTCACATTCAAGCAATTTGAGTGTGTGAGAGTGGAGATTGAGACAGAGAGAATGAGAGATGTTTGGTTGGTGGGATGATGAGATCTTTGTCTTTTGTTTTTTTTATTGCTTTAATTAGTTATGTTAAATGACAATTATTCCTTAATTATTTATGGGTAAGTCTAAATCTACCAAAACTTTTTTCTAAATCTATCATGATTGGCATAATCATTATGTTTTTTTTCACTTTTTATTAAAAAATCATTTTACATTTTACTTTTTTTAAACATACCATCATTTGTATAATCATTATGCATTTTACTTTTTTTATCATGATTAATGTAATGATTATGTTCTTTTTTAATTTTTAATTATAAACTTTATACTTTTTGTTTATTTAACTATACATACATATATAAAAAATAAGCAAATATTCAAACATTCATTGATAAAAAAACTAGAATTACAATAAATAGAACGTTACATTATTATTTCGATAGGTCAAAAAATTCAGGAATACGATAATAATGCTCGCGAAACACTTCTTGACGACTAACATAGGGGTCTTCCCATCTAGATGCAATGTCACTTCTATAAGTCCTCCAAAGTGGATGAGTCATCGGTAAAGGGCAACCTTCACGTAATGCCGCTTTAATGTAATGGTTACCATACACATGAGCAATGACAATTGTCTCATGTGGCTCTGATTGTGGTGGACTGGACCAAAGCGGAAAAGTTGTAGTACAACCTCTGACATTTCCTCCATTAGCTAGACTTATAACAACTCTATTGTATGCAAAAGCAATAATCAATCCCGTGTTTGGCATTTCCATCCATTTTCCAGCGAATCGTACGGTTTTATAAATTTGTTTATAACCCGCCGTTCCAAATATATACTTGTAGTTTTGATGGTTAGCCTCTAACTCCCGCACCAAGTCTGACCGAATTCGAGGCCACTGATCCTCAGATAGACCAAGAGCGACAGCGACCGATCGAAATCCGCAATTCCCGTCACCTCTTACATCTTGTAAACTGTAAGATAAGACGAAAATTTTGTGGAAGATTTGTCGTCAAAAATCTTTCAGAATCGTTGTTACCGTAGATGGGAAAACCATGTTTGGCAAACGACTGATACTCAATTACGAATTGTGTCTTGCAGGTTCTTCATTTAAATCTGGGAACAAGTTGGGTGCACATGTTTCATAGTTCGAGTAGGAACTATGTCTCGCCAATTCCATATTCAAGTCAATCCCAAAAAGTCTGGTGAATAACCTCCTATTATTTACCGGGATATTGATCTTGACTTTTCTTTTTTTTTTTTTTTTTTTTTTATTAGGATAAAACCATTTACACGTCGCTTACGTTATTTTTCGACACTAAGCTAAATGTCTAGTCTTAATCTTAGCTAGAACCAATCTACCACTTCATAAGCACTACACAATCACAAGATCTACACTATCAGATTTACATACGATCCGAATCACACAATTACACAAGATAATTACAATAGAGATTTAATACTTAGAAGAAGAGAGGAAAGATCTCGAAATAACAATTCGTTTCTTGGCGAATACGAATGTTCTTCTCTTGCACTTGATAGAGAGGAGGGGAGAGATGAGAAAAAGAGATTGGATCACTTGAAACAAGATCAAACAATGTTAATGATCAAGAGATTTAGTGAGAAAAAGAAGGTTTTCCTTTTTCTTATGTCTAGTGATTTCAGCATCTTCCAGATTCAAGAATCAACTAATTTAAGCAAGAATATAGGGTCCTAAGTTAAGATGCAAATCATTTAGCATATAGTAATTTTATACGCATGTCATAATCTCCTAGAATTAGTTCACATAGAAAGTTGATAGGATGATAAAATTAAAAAGATCATCCAAGTCACATGAAATCGTCTTTTACCATTCCTAGTCCTAATGAGTGGATTAAAAAGTCAAATCATTCGTTTGAGAATGAAAAATGCTAGATTGTTTAGAGTGGAGGTTTCGATGCAATAAAGCATATGACAAAGACACGCGGAGACATGATCCTGATGGCCTCCTAAAAATGGCGTTTTCACGAATGATATTAACCTATGGTTTCATATGAGGTTAAATTTCGCGGGTTAACAATTGTAGTTTTTATCTACGACAACGGTGTTCTTGTTTTTTTGGTGCCACGAGTAACTTGACCTCTGTTTTGTTACCGAGGAACTGAATTAAAATGTGTGTATAAAAATGTGTATAAGAACGTTTATAAAACGTGTATAAAAAGGTGTATAAAAACTTAATTTAAAGACGTGTATAAAAACATGTATAAAAACGTGTATTAAAATATGTGTATAAAAACATGTATAAATTTTTAAAATAATTAGAAAACCAAATTTTTAGTTAACTAAAAATGGTTGTTAGTATAAAGGATTAACCTTGCAAACGTTCGTTAATTAAATGGATTAACGTTGTCACGTTATATACTAACAGTATATAATGTGTTTCAAGTCGGGACAAAATTTAAAAGTACGTAGGTTTTCGTGTTAATAAAAAGGTAAATGTTTCAAGTCGGCAAAATTTCGAAAGTACGTTGTTAATATACGCCTTTTACCCTTTCTTAACCAATGTGTTTTTTGTGGAAGAATAATTATTTTTGGACGGAACGAGTGTTTAAGCATACATGCAAATAAATGAATAGAGAAATGACATTATCAAAAATGGAGCCGTAGTTAAATAAAAGAAAAACAGCCAAATTCATTATTTAAAAATAATTTAATGATTAAACATATACTCTGATGAAATGAAACGGGTCCCACTTAATTAAATAGAGTTGCAAAATACGAGTAAAAAGGAAGACACGGTTCGCGAGGTTTAGATAAATTCTGGTAGATTTAGTAGCACCCTTGTTTATTAACCATGTGAATGACAATTTAGATTTAAAGGATGCGAAATGATTAAGAGACTTAAAAAGAAGAGCAAATTTTTTAAATGGCCTTTTTACAGAGAGTTTTTTCAAAATGGTCGGCGCATAAAAAGTTTATCAAAATGAACTTTTACATACTAATCGTTAGATCTAGAACACCTGTCACATCCAACGAGTGTAAATATTAGCGCATGATACTATGTTATGCGCCTCATACTATGCGCTTGGTGCATTAACCAAAATCCAAAATGCACCGGATGCATAATCTTATGCGCCTAATGAAATCTATGCACCACCAAGTATGATGCATAAGGTTTATGCACCGTGATGCATAAGGTTTGTGCGCTTGGTGCATAAGGCTTGTGCGCCTGGTGCATAAGGCTTGTGCGTTTGGTGCAATCTTATACGCTGGTGCATAAGGTTTGATAACCTTGCATTTTTACTATTATACAGTTAGCTAGTGCTTTTAATGTGTTTGTAGTCCAAGTTTAAACTATGCATGCTTCAACTAGTCAATAATATAAGCCATGAAAGGAATTCATGTCGATGGAATTTGGTGTGAATCTCCCGACAGCTGCTAGACACTTTTCTTCAAGGTTCAAAGAAGGTAACAAGTGTCGCCCCACTTTTAACAGTTCTTTATTTCGTAGGATATCTGTTGTCGATGTGAATTTTCTAGAAGCTGATATATCCATGGATGAGATCAAATCTGTTGTTTGGGATTGTGATGGTTCAAAGGCCCCGAGGCCGGACGACTTAAACTTTAAGTTCATCAAATCGTATTGGGAGATTATCAAATATGATTTTTTTAACTGTGTCAAATATTTTGAAGCCACTGGAAAGTTTGCTAGCAGATGTAACCCATCGTTCATCGTTTTAATCCCTAAAAAAGCCGACCCCTAGGATTCTCTGACTATCGGCCGATTAGTCTAATAAGCTGCGTTTATAAAGTTATCTCCAAGATTCTTGCTTCGAGATTAGCTAAGGTAATCCCTTCAATAATTGGCCCGAATCAAACGGCATTCATAGAAAGAAGGCAAATTTTAGACGGATGTTTAGTGGCAAATGAGATCATTCGTATGGCAAATATTGAAGACCTTAATCTTATGATTTTCAAGGTCGATTTCGAGAAGGCTTTTGATAGCGTTAATTGGAACTTTCTTTATGACATTATGAGGCAAATAGGGTTCGGTGAAAAGTGGAGAAAATAGATCGATGCTTACCTCTCAATGGCTTCTATCTCTGTCATGGTCAATGAGTCGCCATCTAAGAAATTTAAAATGGAAAGAGGTCTTCGGCAAGGAGATCCTCTCTCCCTTTTTCTTTTCCTTATTGTTGTCGAAGCTCTCCAAATGGCTGTTTTAGAAGCATGTTGTAAGGGCATCTTCAAAGGTATTTCTCTTTCAAATTAGGGTGCAAATCTTTCTCTCCTTCAGTACGCAGATGATGCTCTTTTTATTGGTGAATGGTCGCGTTTAAACGCTAAAAACCTCGTTCTTATCCTACAATGCTTTGAGAAAGCTTCGAGACTTAAAGTCAATTTATGTAAGAGTGGACTTTTTGGAATAGGCATTCCAAACATTGAGGTTCGGGAGGTTGCATCTTCGTTAGGATGTATTCAGGACTCCCTCTCTTTCATGTACCTTGGTTTGCCAGTTGGTAAAAAGATGAGATTTTGTGATGGATAGAATGATGTCATAAATCGTTTTAGAGAAAGGCTTTCTGCTTGGAAAGCTAAGGCTCTCTCAATCGGTGGAAGGCTTACACTCGTGAAATCAATTCTTGGTAGTCTCCCGATATACTGCCTTTCCTTATTCAAATCTCGTAAAAAGGTTATCAATCTTCTTAAGTCTATTAGATGTCGTTTCTTTTAGGGCTTTAAAGAGTCTCAACGGGGTATTTCTTGGGTCAAATGGAATAGTATCCTTCTAAAGTCTAACATGGGTGGCTTGGGAGTTGGTAGCCTTCTCGCCAAGAATCTTGGTCTTCTTGGAAAATGGAAATGGTGTTTCCTCACAGAGAAGGAAGCTCTTTGGTGAATAGTGATTAAAGAGTTTTATGGGGAATCTGGTGGCTTCGGGTCTTTAGTAGGTTTGTCTGGGCCAAATGGCATTTGGTGTGACATTATAAAGGCAATGGAAGATATTGAGACCATTGATCCCTCTTTCAAACGGTCCTTCCATATAAAAGTTTTAAATGGAGCTAATGTGTCGTTTTGGAAAGACCCTTGGTGTGCGAATAGGACTAGGTTAATGGATTTATTTCCTAGGTTATACGCTCTAGATTCCTCCCAATATTGTAAGCTTGTTGATCGATGGCACTTAGTCAATGGCTATTGGGGGGAAACTGGCATTGGAGACGCCCACCTCGTGGGAGGGCTAACAACGATGTTATGGACTTAGTTTCTATGATTGGAAACCTCTATCTATCCTCGGCATCTACCGATAGATGGTCTTGGTCCAAATACGCTTCTGGTATCTATAAGGTTAGTACTCTTTCAAACATCATTCAATCCATTTCGCTCGCTTAGTGCAGTCTTGGCGTTCATCATAAATGGAACTCATGGATCCCTCGAAAAGTAAACATATGTGTTTGGAGAGGCTCTTTAAATAGGCTTCCTACTCGTGCTAATCTTTCCTCTCGTGGTATCCCCGTGGCGAACACTTTATGCCCTTTTTGCAATAATAAAGAGGAAGACATAGATCGATGTCTTATTAACTGCCCGTGTGTGTTACCTATATGGAAAAAAGTCTGGAGTTGGTGGCACTTACCTCCTCCATGTACTTTCCCCTCGTTTGATATCAAGGACATCGCTATGGGTATGTTTGCTTCCAACGGCTATTCGTTGTCTAATAAGGCCATGCATGGGGTGTTCCAAAGCACCTTTTGGGCAATATAGAAATGGAGGAATAAAGTCATTAATGCCCAACAGGATCGTGTCGATAACATCAAACAAGAGGATATCTTTCTTTCCATTCAGAGGATATCCAAGATATGGATTTCTGCTTGTGCTTCTTCTAGACCTGCTAATTGGAATTGTTGGATAGCTCACCTTTTTGACTTGTTTGGTTTTGTGTAGTCTGATTGGAGTAGCCTGTTTCTCTTGGTTTTGGTTCTTGGATCCTACTGTCTTAGTTTTGCTTTCCTTCTAGCTTTCTTTGTTCTTTTTTGTATTCTTTTGGCTTCTTCTTGAAGCCTTTTCTAATAAAATTCTAGCCTTTCAAAAAAAATATAAGCCATATACTTCTCCTAACTTTCTATATCCATCTTTTTCCTTTGAAACCAATCCATTACTAATCCCTCTAACATACCAAACAGACCTTTACGCTTTTGGTTTAAACAACTCGTTACATTTATATAATGCAATTCATTTACCTTTGGTTGAGCCTTTTATTGTCTAAATCATATCTTTCACGCACGATGATCCAACAAGATCCTGCAAATTGTTATTTTTGTTGTCGTCGTAGTTGTCAGTTTAAACAATTTGTTTGATCTCGTTTGAATTCATATTAGCATGTTCTAAGGATTTTAATTTGGCTCAATTGCTAGTGTTTTGTAATATGCAATTGCTTCTAAGATAGAGTGTATCACTAGTGTTACGACATATGTAGCACCATTAGATCAGGTGGCAGGTGTAGTGATGTACTGATGTGGTCCTAACCAGAGTCACATCAGAGCTACATCAGTATCGACTCTTATGGCCAAATCATTGTATCAGTTACTAATTTTCTTAACATATGATTACATCCAACTTAAACACATAATTACCCTACAACACACACACACACACGTGCATTATAGTTTCATCTGGTGGTCTGCACCACCGAACCCCCTTTTTTTCTCGATCACGCATGAAGCAAGGGATGTCGTAACAATGTTCATTCGTGAATATGTTGGCACCTAGGTTGACCATGTATGTGACAAAACCTTGTTACACCTGATTTATAGGTATCAATCAAAGTTAAGAAAATGTTTTAAGTAAATAAAGTATATGTTAAAGGTTAACCGGATGTAAAGGATGAATAAACATTGGGTGTAAAAGTACATCTCTCATAAGGTATATCACTTAATATTTAGGCGATAAAAAATGTACTCCTTTCGTCTTAAAACTATTGTCATCGGTTAAAAAAACACAAAGTTTAAGAGCAGTAGATCACTACACTTCCTAACCGATCAAATATCATACACGCCTACTAAACGCTCTTATTGGTTCAGACTAGGACATGACAATAACTTTTAAGACATTCTAAATAAAAAGATAGACAATAATTTTGGAGGAAATTTTTTAAAAGAACCTTTTAGATACTAGAATACGAAAATAGACGGCGTAAATATATTTTTACCAAAATGAACTTTCGGACAATAATGGTTAAATGTAGGACATTTGTCACATCCTACGACTATGAAGTAGGGGCGCATGATGGTATTGTGTGCGCCTTATCCTATGCGCCGATGCATCTACCAGAATCCAAAATGCGGGATGCATAATCCTTATGCGCATGATGCACTCTATGCGCTTGATGCACTCCTTATGCGCCTAATGCATAAGCTTTTATGTGCATGACCTCATGCATCTTGTGAAAGTTTTATGCGCCCGATGCATATCTAATACATCTGTAATTTGTGAATTTGTGAGCCTGGTGCATCTTGTGAAACCTTTATGTGCATGCATAACTTATGTGCATGTATTATACGTCCAAGTGAAAAGCCTTAGGCTTTTGTGGGATAAAAGTGTTACTTTAAGTTATATTCCTTGAAAACAAACGAAATACAAATAAAGGAGAATTACATGTATATTCTTCTCAAAAGTTGATATTACATAAATATCCTTCTTAATTTTGTAATTACATCAACGTCCTTACCAAAAAAAAATTAATTACATCAATATCCTTCTCACAATTTTAAGAATAATATATATGTTCAAAAATCAATTAAACCGTAACTATATTGATTTTATATTATAAACTATTATTTATCTCTTATATTGATCATGATCAAATTATTCATATATACTTTTTGCCTTCGAATAATAAAAAACGTGTTGATGTAATTACAAAAGTTTGAATATGAATATGAAATAAATATTGCTCATATATATTTATTTGTTCATATGCATATTTGGCCTCGAATTGATGTGTATGAGAATTTAAAATTTGAGGAAAGATATTGATGTAATTTCAAAAGTGTGGGAAGAATATTGATGTAATTAAAAAAGTTTGAGAAGGATATTGAAGTAATTATAAAAGTTTGTGAAAGATAATGACGTAATTACAAAATTAAGAAGGATATTGATGTAATTTTGAACTTTTGTAAGGACATATATGTAAATGCCCCTAAAAAAAGATATGCATAAGTATGAAATCTTATGCTCCGGTGTGCATAAGTAAATGTGCCGATATGCATAAAGCTTGTGCGCGGGTATGCACAAGTTTAGACACTTTAAGCCGTTTTGTTAAAATGAAGAAAACTAGTCCGGGTAAAAGAGGTACATTAGTAAGCTTGTTCGATAATTCTTTTATAATTTTGTGATGAGTGAACAATGTACTTATCAAATGAAAAGTGACCAATCACTTTGTACCAGGCGTTTAAAAGGAGTGAGAAAAGACATCTCCCAAGGGCCAAGTGCAGGCTTTAGACACTGAACCAGCCACTAGGACCTGGGCCAAAATCAGTCTTTTTGACCACACAAAGTGACAAAGGCACAACAACAGTACATCAAATCAAAGTGCATGCTCCACAAGTGGAAGCAAAGCTCCCACCAGCAGCATTAGTACCAGCCAAATAAGATCTAGGTCTTGAAGCAAAAATTATTTCATAAATGTTACTGTAACATTTTTATTTTCTAAGATAAATATCCACTTAACCCCTTTTCATATTTCAACCCATCAAAATATTTTCAAAAAGTAGCAAGTCTCGCATCTTTTATAAAGTGTATGCAACTTGAAAGTGAACATATAATTTGAAACGGATATAAACTGGATTGTTACAAATTTACTTTTTTTCCGAATAACATTGCGGGTGTGTTTGGGTTTAGGAAAATGCAATTGAGCTTTACCAAAACACTAGTTAGAAGGTGCTTATTGTGTTCTTTGTAAGCTTGAAATGTGCATTTTCATTTTAGTTAAGTGTATAGAGAGGACTTTTTGTAAATACGCAAGTCACTTCAAAATCGCCATTAAATGGTCTACTGGTTAGGTGTTTGATTTCTTCACAAGGTTCTGACCTCGCTAAGTGTGTACATTTAAAGGTGCCCAGGGAATGGTCGGAAACGGTTTCAAGATTAACCCGGTGAGGCCACCTTTGTACGAATAGAAGTATACTGATACAAAAATAATCTTGTTTTTTCAATGGAAAGATTAAAGATGTTGAATGCATCAGAAATACACTTGAACGACTTTGGACTCGTTTGGCATTTTTCATTTAGCGATAATTAGAGCTAATAATAACTCAAGCCAACTCATTCACAAGTATACGGGTCAAAGCCACCATCGCAAACAAGTGACTGATATTATCAAAAAGGTTTGTATAAGCTAACGGTCAATCCTCAAGAACCTATGTTATGCATCCAATTTGCCATCATGATATATGAAGTTTAATTTCAACTTAAAGCCATAAGTTACTTCAAGCAAGCCAGCCACTGACCCAAAACGCTAACATGTAACTATAACAATAGACGACTGTTTTATTATTAGCACGTCTCAGAGCATTTGTTCATCCAAAGTTCCAAATCATCCCCTCTAAACTCTAAAGCATAGTAGCATCCAAAATATTACAAGTCATACATATGTTTCAACTACCTGATCATACAGAAAATCGACGTCCAAGCAAGTCCTCATCTGCAGCCAACAAACGAGGAGGTCCATGTACAAATAGGTGCCAGCGGGAGCACAGTAATACAGCTTTCAATACAAAGTTAAGGACAAATTTGTCATTTCCTATATACAAGCAACATTATCACTTTAGTTTTCTCCTCCTAGGGTTCAAAACACATAATCTTAAACCACAACATTACATGGGCATACATTATGGAAAGGAAACATAACCTAAGTATATTATACCCCTACTAAATCTGTCAATAACTGCTTACCAAAAAAACTTGGGAGTACCCAAAGTAACGGTTTTCTGCACAAATCTGACAAAAATCATACCTTTACTTGGACTACCCTCTTCAGACATCACTCATGTATCTCGTGCAAGAAATGTGTTGACCGGAGACACCACACGTGTTGACCACAAAAGCACCACCTCAAACATTTAGATAAGAGAACTTGCTAAAGATAGCTCATGGAGTTCACTTAGCATCCATTCTTCACCGGTTTGACCACCAAGAACAATGGCTCGTGTGCCGCCAACAACACACGTACTATGACCCCAAGCGAACCGGGGTGGCCGACCAGGTACATTCAATATCCGCCAAGTAGGTTTTTCCTCGGTGGGGTCAAGAATATAGAGCTGTGAAGCTGAGTGAAGACCCGCAACTGACCCGCCAAATACAAGTATCCTGCCACCAGGAAGGCTCACGGCTACATGGTCGAGACGAGGTGGCGGTGCTATGCCACCGGGATTACCAGCGCCTGGCATCCCACTTCCTGTCACAGATCTCCAGCATGGTTCGTCCTCGCTTAAATCCATAGTAAATACATCACTCGAACGGAACCTGAGAGGCCCGCTTTTAGCAAGACCGCCAAACATCAAGATTTTCCGACCACCATATACAGATAAGGTGTGACCTAAACGAGAAGGTGGTGTCCATGTTACGGGTATCTCTCTCCAAATTGGTTTCTCCATTGAAAGATCGAGTAAGAATGTGTCACTTAGAAGTACACCAGAGTCTGCACAACCACCCGAAACAATTAATTTTGTTCCATCAAGGGTACACGAACTGTGCCATGATCGTGGAAGTGGAGGGGCTAAACCGGAAATCTCACGCCATGATGGATGTTTGGCATCCAAATCCAAGACAAAGACATCATTAAGTAACCCTTGGGTCCCACATCCTCCAAAGACTACCAGATTAGAGCCGTTCACGCACGAAAGTGTATGGCCCCAGCGACCTGGTGGCGGTGAGCCCACTTTGACATGTTGCCACTCGGGTTTGTTAGAATTTAAGTCCAGTACAAAAGTATCATTCATTGGTTGCATATTGACACCCTCACCGCCAAAAAGAACCACACGGTTTCCAACTGCACACGCACTGAAATTACACCGGGAGGGCTCGACCGCACCGCCAACGGTTAGCTTCCGCCATGCAGCCGCTTCAAGAGTGGTAAGCTCACGAGCCAGCCGACCCCACCCCAACCTTTTGGCCCCCGGAACAGTCTCTAGAACCCGAGTTGCTTCACTACCCCACGCGTTTTGACAGACCATTCTCCACAAATCCTCGTTTTTTGCCACCTCATAGAACCGCCTGCAAACTGAACCAACAGAAGCAATATCTCGTGGGGTCAACAGTGAAAGAATTTTTAAGGAGATCACTTCATCACTCAATTGCAGAATCCCACAGTCTCCACGGGATGAACTACGGGTCCCATCTGGGGTTAACCGGCAAGAGAGGAGACTGGACCGAAACCGGTCAGTTAATTTCACGGTTCCTTTTGTGGTACCCGTGAGTGGGCCCAGATCGAGATCAACTTCTGTAAAGAATTGGATACCGATAATATGGGTTATAACTTCATCATCACCGTATATAGGAGTCATACGCAATCTGTTCATTAATGGGGTACCATCCTTTGTGAAATTTAGTAATTCTCCTTTGAACTCGATCCCGTCCTCCAGGCATCTTCTGATTTCTGAAACTACAGAAGAGTCCACCAAGGGATGTCTTCTTTTTGCATATGGACCTCTGCATTGCAAGAACCGACTGCCAAAAAAATTCTGAAGTTAGGTGAAGGAAACAAAATGCAATATAGATAAATTCTGAAGTGTTACAAGTTCTCATATCAAAGAACTTCCATATGACATTCTAAAGTACTTTTCCAATCTGTTTCTCTTGTAAATTAAGGGGGTGAAATTCGTTGTCAACTAAATATTGAAGTATAAAATCTGACATGTACAAAGAAAAAATATTAAAAAAAATGACACGAATAAATAAAAGAAGACAGGTAACCCATAACAGGGTGACATCATGATCATCCTGAGATGAAGAAATGAAATACACTCAGAATCAGATTATGAGGATAGACAATGATCTTATTCATGACTATACACAAACTGAATTTGTTAGTTTCATGCACATGTTTGTTAAATTTTTATTTCGCAACTGCAAACCAGTTCCCATGCTAAACAGTTCAGTCTAGGAAGAACAAAGTTGTATATCAGATATCGATCTTAACACATCATTGATTCAAATGAAATCAAGTTCATGTGGCTCCAAATCATTGATGTAAACCAACCAACTTTTTGATAAACAATGAACATCAGGTATTTGAAAAATGCAAAACATAACTACGCAATTAACAAGCAATCATCAAAAACAGTGAGCTTATAGGTTCCAAGGTTTTAACGCCAAACCATAACAACCAAAAACGTCAAACCATCACAAGCAAAACAAAATTGTGTTCAAGAGCCTAGGTGATCTAATTCAACTTCTTGTTTGCATCTATATCTATCATCTTCTACTCCTTCCACTTCGACCTTAAGGTTTCCATCTTCCAGTTACTCCTTTCGTAAGATTTTAATTAAAAAAAACTTTATATTCTGTTGAGCTAATTCGGTTTCATACAGTATATCTCCTAATTTCACACCTCAACTGGAGTCGTCATTTTATTTCCGCATGTGTTGATAGAACAAATACTGATGATAAGATAGAGAGAAGTCACATAGTAAAGACTAAAAGGTCGGTTGTGTGTATCTGCGACATTTAGTAATTTAAGCAGCAGAAGAATGCCACCCAATCATGCATTCGCCTAAAACCAATCACGTAAGTAGAAAAGACATAAATATATGAGCGTGTAGAGTTGTAGAAAAAACTGATAGGTGGCCTTTACAAGAACACATTATTGTCATGGCACAAATGTGTAAAGGATACAACCAACAAAGCAACGCCATAATGTTTTGACAGATCAACGATGTGTGCAGTTATTCGTCAGACATTAATTTCAGGATCAAGAATTATTTAACATGGTACAGACCCCATGTGCAAACATTGAGAACCTTGTCGCTAAAACTTGGATTATGTTGGTGCTAAACAAATAGAAACTAAAATAAAGATGAGGGTTGGCTAATACTGAAGCACATACCGAGCAAAGTATAAGTCAATCTATCGTCGCGTAAGAAGCTAATTGTAGCAGCTAATCAGTGCAAAACTTGGATTATGTTGGTGCTACTATAGGAACTTTAAGATGAGGTTGGCAAGTACTAGCACAACCGAAGCATAATGTATAAGCAATCTATCGTGCGACTAATTGTACAGCTAATGCAGCTCGTAGTACAAGCTCATAATGAACCAACCACCAAAGTGTATGTGATACCTCCTGTGATTACAAGCATGTAATCGCTGTTTAGATTGTTGCATATAATTGGTAGTCTAATTTCATTTAGATACATTTTTTTCATTTGCACCTACTCATGTCATATAAGCATGATAGATGTGATACTGCATCATACAACACCTGCAAGCACGTGCATGACTGAATTCCCTGCGACAGTCACTAATCCCCTTGCATATTGTTATTTTCTCTCTACAACACAAAAACTAACAAATTGTTATAGGGACATCACACACAAAAGGCATCCCGTGTCCGTGAAGGTGTTTGTGTGTCCTCGATCATCGCAAGCCTCGTATGTACGGACCCTATGATATGTTGCACTTTCACCATGTATCCCGTAAGCAACCGAATACGGAGTACAACATAATGATAATGCTTTGAAGAAACCCGCAATGTGGCAAGATAATGAAGCAAAGGTGGCACCATTTTAAGCTCTCGACGCCTAGATATGTGAGGTTTCTCTTGTGTGTATATCATCCCAAAGGAGCCGCCATTATTCCTCGTAATATATGGTTGAGATTTATCAAAATTAAAAAGATAACCATAAAGTATTAACATTTGAGCATACTTAACAACATGGTTATCTCCTCTATTTTGCTTATCTCGGCCCTATTTAAAAGGTATAACAGCAGCCATTTACGAAAAATAAAACACACGGAGATTTGAAGTAACTCAAAAAAATGATACGTTTTGCTCCATCTTGCTATATCGCCGTTCTCTACATCGCCATTATCATTCCATTATATTCCGTTATTGACGAAATACATTCTACAACTAATCACGAGGTCGACTCCTACGAGACTTGTAGCGACCGAGAGCATGTAAGCACCATTAAAAACATACAATTCCCTCCCGTGCAAAGTGTCTATATAACAAGTTCATTTTTGTAATTTAAAGCTAAGATAACAATTTCTACACGGGTTTAGTATTTGTTGCAAAAATTAGGTCATCGTAGTGTCGTCGTTATATGTTGTACTCACATTCTTATCATACAGTTTCATTATCATTTTTAGCTTTATGTTATTGATAAATCATGTGGTGTATAGATTACAACTTCTATTTTAATCAATCGAGTAGATGTAATTAAGCATTTATTCTTAAACCACATGAGACTGGGAATCATATACCTAATACACTGGCTAATTTTGTTCTAACAGCTCTGTCCATAATTTACATTTGTTGAATATACACAGAGGTGTACGGCTATGGAGTATGATTTGCAGATATTTCATTGACATGTCCATTTCAAGATTTAATACGAAAACTCTATCTATATGTGTGCTTATTATCATAACCAACTATGAAGAAATAACTAGGAAAGCTCTAAATCTTTTCTTTAAAATTTGTTGATAATATAATTTTTTTAAGACCGTAAACTGAAGTCAATACATCTCGACGGAAAGTATCAAAACAATTCTTAAGAGGTTTGTTTTACTTTGTGGGCAACGTTTTCTTTTGCTATTGTATTCCTAAACTTTTAAACTTCGACCTTTGTATGTATTTTGTTCATGTTCAATGACCATTTTACCCTTCGCTGTTAATAGCTTTGTTGAAAATGTAGGGGTAAAATGGTCACAAAATACACACAAAGATCAAAATTTAAAAGTTTGGGTATACAATAGCAAACAAAAGTTCGCTAAACTGACAAGTCAGATACATTTCCATATAATTATCCCCTACTTTTTTCAAGGTTCCTACCATACAAATGTTGAATAAGGTTAGAAATTAGTTACCGGATTGTTACTTCATATGCTTATAAGCAGATGATCTAAAAGAAGATCCAGAACACATTATTTTCATAAGACAATTAGTCAAAGTTGTTCGATTAATAGCTTAACAAGGATTGTCTTTTATCATTAGTATGAAGTAATGAACCACAAACATCACCTGTTACCATTAGTACGAACCAGGAAGATCAGATGATCGGTTCACAATTAGAAGCGGACTATATATATATAAATATATGCACCTCTAAGGGGCAAGACAGAAAGGCAACAGCCTGAAATGGTTCGCTAGACAGCCATTAGTACAGAACCAGGAGCGCGAGAAAAGACCCAGGAATGATGGCGGACTATTCAGTTTCAATTAAGAAGCAGCTATATTATACAATATAAAAAGAATACTCAAATCCTCGTAAAGTAGGGGCAAGACAGAAAAGGCAACAGCCTAAGAATGTAAGTTCTCTAGACCCACATAATGATTCAACCTAATGAAAAGCACATAGCTCTAATCTTTAAAACAAATCTATATATAAGAACGGTCGAGAATAGAGAACCTTAATAGTTCGAAAAAAGAAAATTAATGGAAACAATTCCTAACGAAGCGCCCGTAAAATCAGCAAACTAATATCCTTATAAACTAAAACAGAACATTTGCATTATAGCAATAAACTCATAAGATATTGTAAACACGATCAAAACACCGACAAAAATTGCGAACTCACTTTATTTTCAATAAAGTAAAAACTCACTTTTTTTCAATAAAGTAAAATTTCTAATTACAGTTTCTGTATTCTATTTCTCCTTACTTTTTTAGCTTGTTGCCAAAACATATGGTGTACGAAATGATGGAAGCAAGTACTCGCCGGCTTGCTACTACACAAAGTTACATCTTGCAAGCACGTGATTTAGAAGAAAACTTAGAAATCAAATTATTAGGGAAAAAATGTCAGTTTTTTAATTGATAACTTAATGAAAACCGACGCATATTTCCATGAGTATGAACTATAAAGACCAGTGATCAGTTATAAGCAAACAACGAAATGTGTGCATCTAAGAGTAAAACCAGCAAGGCAACCAGAAACAGTCGGCTAGACCAGCATATGTTCTACATAAAAAAAGGCTAGCTAATCTTCAAACTAAATACATAGATATATTGAGGTGATAGTGTGAAATAATTTTGAATAAAGATAGAGACCTAGTCCACTTGATAATACAAGTTGGAAACTGGAAAGTGTTAATAATATAATGATTAACTTGCGGCCATTATTTGAAAGTAAGCGCTTACAAAGTGTAAAGGAGAACAAAACCATATAAAAAGTTAATTCCCAGTTTACTAACTAGTTACTATAGAATTATCACATTTAACGTGTCGAGTAAACAGTGAAACATTTTGAAAATTTTAAATGCAAAACTAAAACAAATACTAGCTTGTTTCAGTGGCGAACTATACTCTACAACCTCTACCGGATGTTCGCATTTCGCTTACTTATGAATTTATCTGCATATCTAAGATATGAAATAGCCGCTTAGCTCATTTTTCTCATCTTCTGAGCTTTATGGACTTCAGTCCATAAGCTCATACGCCTTCTAAAAGTAAGCTAATGAGCTTCTCTAAGGGTATGTTTGGCGAAATGGTTTGTAGTTGGGGCTGAAGCTGGATTTTATATTTTTTATAAAGTTGTTTGGCGAATTAGTTGAAGCTCAAGCTTCTTAACGTAAAACCACATTTAATTATGTCAAATTAAATTCAGATATATTTCCATATATTTTTAGCTTTTGCATGATAATCCAGTAAATTTTGAAGGGTATTTAAGTAATTTGACTAACTATAAGCCCGATAAGCCCGTTTTAATAGGCTTGGGCTTATAGAGCCTTATGGCTTATAAAAGCTTCCATAAGCATGTATGACAAACAAAGCTCAATTTATAAGCTAGCTTATTTTAATTGCACAAGCCCCTATAAGCCCGCCCCAAGCACAACCCAAATCTAAATAAGCCCATAAAATGCAAAACTAAAACAAACACTAGCTTGTTTCAGTGACGAACTATACTCTACAACCTCTACCGAATATTCGCATTTAGCTTACTTATTAACTTATCTCCATATCTAAGATATGAAATAGCCGATAAGCTCAGTTTTTCTCATCACCTTGATCTTATGGACTTAAGTCCATGAGCTCATACACCTTCTAAAAGTAAGCTTATCCGCTACAACAAATCTAGATACGCAGATAAGCCCATAAAATAAGCTAAATCCAAACACCTCGGTACAAGTAGGAAACAGCCTCTCATTTTCTAATGTTATTAATAAACTTATATAAGCCGAGAAGTTTCAAAATAAGCCACAAAAAGTTTTATAACAAAAAGGCGCGTTGGCGTACCAGTTACGACCGAGGATTTCTTCGGCGCGATAACCGGTAACGAATTCGAAAACAGAATTAACATAAATAATAGGATGATCAGGCTCTAAAGCATCAGTAACAACAAAGCCACAAGGAGCAGGCTGTAACAAGCTATCAACAGGAAAAGGTAACGCTCCTCCATCGTTTAATAAGAAACCATCTACTTCGTCACCGCTTACGTCACTGTTACTACTACTATCCCACTCCATATAATTAAATCTTCAAATTAACGCTGGTTCATCCCATGGAAAGATTGAGTGATTTTGGAGATTGATTGAGTGGATTTGAGAAATTAGGGTTTTGTTGAAATTGGGGATTATTTGTGTGTTGTGTGTGTGTGTTTGGGTGAGAAGGTGAAATGAGTGGTGTGTAGGAGTTGGGTGAGTCACACCGACCTAACCTATTTTATCAAACCGAGTTGGCTTACCACATACGGGTAGTTTTGCTTCAAATTTATCTAGGGGGTGTTTGTTTCGGCTTATACGAGTTGGAATTTAACCCGCGCATTGCGGCGGGGGCAGCACGGTTTATGAAACTTTAAAAAAAGACTATCATAAATTTTTATATATTTTTTTATAAGAACATGTACTGAACTTTAATATTTTCCTTAAAATCATACACACGTTTAAAGCATATCAATATTAACTCGTTTTGATCGTATTTTAAAGGCTTGTATTTTTCATTAAAAGTGTGTCACATATTGATAAAGAAAACTTGTATAAAAAAGTCGTAATTAGTGAGAATTTGAGGGTCATTTTTGTAATCTTTTGTTACTAATTTTTTTCGATACAAAACAGTGTACCATTTTTTTAAATAATTTTTGTGTGAGTAACATGTGGATAATTAAGTAAAAAATGGTATAAGCTCAACAAATATTCATGATATATGGCCGATTGTTTGTCAAGATTGCACAAAAGGACAAAATTAAAACATGCCTCATAGTGTATTGTAGAATGTGTGTGTTGAAAATTTTTATATGACACCGTATTCGTAAAAATTATATACTTTTAGATATAGTGTTTGATGGGTAAGAGAGTGCGAGTCTCTTTTTACACGCGAGAATAATGATGTTAATATTGTGTTGCGGGAAAGCTACGAGAAACCCAAACAAACACATACAACGAACACGTATACATTCGAAGTGTTGTGAAACGAATTCATTGTAGGGAATTGCGGGGAGAGTTTGGTTAGCAATTTTTATTGCCGCCGCTATGCGCGGGTATCTGACTAGTCAATATTAACTCGTTTTGGTCGTATTTTAAAGGCTTGTATTTTTCATTAAAAGTGCGTCACATATTGATAAAGAAAACTTGTATAAAAAAGTCGTAATTAGTGAGAATTTGAGGGCCATTTTTGTAATCTTTTGTTACTAATTTTTTTCGATACAAAACAGTGTTACCATTTTTTTTAATTAATTTTTGTGTGTGTATTTGTGATAATTTAAGTAAAAAGGGATATGCTCAACAAATATTCATGGATAGATGGTCCGGATTATAGACTGTTTGTCAAGATTGCACAAAAGGACAATTTAAAACATGCCTCATGGTGTATTGTATAATGTGTGTGTTGAAAATTTTTATATGTTTTGTAAAAAAATTGTTTACTTTGGGCCATATTTTGGCCTAATTTTTTCTTTTTAAAAACGCATATTAAACTTCAACGTATTTTATAAAAGCGTATGCACGTCTATAACATATCAATATTGGGCTCAGTTTATTCGTAATCCATAGGCATTTCTGTCGTTATATTTTTTATTTAAAATTTTTATGGAAAAAATCGTAAATAATAAAAACTTGAGGGGTCTTTTTTGTAACTTCTTTAATTTGGACCAGATTTTGGGCTAATTTTTTGGTCATATTTTAGGCTAACTGTTGGGCCGATACTGTAGCACTGTAGCGTGACACTGTTCCCACAACAGTGCCACACTACATGCTCTTTGTAATGTAAGAGTAATATTTATATTAAACTCTAACATTTTTAAAAAAAATCGTGCGTACGTTAGAAGCATTTTAATATTGGACTCGTTTTGTTCGCAGTTCGAAGATCTTTCCACGGTATTTTTTTATCTGAATTAATTTTGATAAATAAAATTTATTATATAAAAAGTCGTAAATAGTTAAAAGTTGAAGGTCCGTTTTGTAAAGGTTTTTTTTTCAATTTTGGGTCGGTGTTTTTTTTTTTTACTTTGGGACAAATTTACGTATGTCAGAAGCATTGAAATATTGGGCTCGTTTTGTTCGCAATTCGAGAATCTTTCCGCGTGCGTTTTGTAAAGTTTTTTTTTAATTTTGGGTCGGTGGTTTTTATTTTATTTTTTTACTTTGGGCCAAATTTACGTACGCCAGAAGTATTGAAATATTGAGCTCTTTTTGTTCGTAATGCGAAAATAATTGCGCGTGTATTTTGTTATATGATATCGTAAATAGTTAAAAGTTGAGGGTCCGTTTTGTAATTTTTTTTACTTTGGGCCAGACTTTGGGCCACTTTTTGGGCCACATTTTAGGCCTAACACTGTAGCACTTTGGTTGGTACTGTAGGTCAAAGTGGTGGTCAGACGTTTGAGGATTGAGATATAGGATAATGTGGGCTTATGAGCTTATTTAATTTTGGCTTATAATTTATAAGCTTTGATTTTCCAGCTTATTTTGAGACTTGTGGGCGTGTATAAGCTTATTACGACATAATAAACTTATATACGCTCATAAATCTCAAAATAAGCTAGAAAATTGGGGTTTATTAAATGTAAGCCGAAATCAAATAAGCTCATAAGCCTACATGTAAGCCATAACAAACATGAAATATCTATACTAGTCGCATGACCCGGGGGCTACTTGCGTAATATTCGTTGTTGATTATCTTGATTTATGCAATTAATGATTTTATGTTTAACAAGAAGAATAATCGCGTAAAGCGACGGTGTATAGCGGCAAATGATTATACATGCGAATTTATTGTTTTGGTGTGACCCTTAATGCAACACTTGCGGGTTGAATTTGTAGTTATTGCAAGAAAAAATGTCTTTGAGTTAGAAACCAAAAATGATAAAAGTATAAGGATTTAATGATTAAACAATATTTAAAAGTTTGTGGATTTTGTTTCCGTTATATCTTTTCAAGTTTTAAGATTAAGGAATTTTAAAAATATAAATAGTTTTTAAGTAGCATAGATATCCTAATCATATTAAAACCAAAAGATGAGATTGTGAAACAATAAAGTAAATAACAAGAAGATAGAGAGAATGGAGAATTGTATTATTCATCTCACAATGGAGGTATGTATATATAGATACAAGATGGAGTATTCCACAATATACAATTCTAATAAGATAACTACCAATATTAAAAGATATGAACATCCATTCCATATTTATCCATAACACTCCCCATTGGATGTCCATTTGAGGAATATGCCTCGTTAAAACCTTACTAGATAAAACCCGGTGGGACAAAAATCTAGTGAAGGAAAAAGAGTACATAAATCCTTTATACGCTCGAGGATGTTGCCTCATTAAAAACCTTGTCGGAAACCCTGTGAGGACAAAACCATGGTCAAGGGAAAAAGAGTGCAACGCGTATGTTCTCTCCCCCTGATGATCACATCACTTAAGCTCATTTAGTCTCTGAAATGCACATTAAAGTGTCTTGATAGATTCACGTGAATAAATATTCTGTGCACATGTTATTTGCATATCCATACGTCATACATCTCATTCAAGTATATCATCGAACTTTACAAGTTATTCATTCCCAACACCATGTATGACCACTAGTGAAAATTAATGGTTCATACACATTTTAGTATGACATATCTAAATCGATATTGTGATCATCATCTTTATAAATCAAGGGAGTCTTTCCAACATCATGTGACCTCATAAACATGAGCGTCGTTTTTCCATATAAAGATAGTTCGCATTTGCTTTAGTTTTCATGATGTACATATATATCATCCTTTAGATGTTCAATCCATAAGCTAAGACAAACGGTGTCTTTTTGTTTCAAATTTGACTTCTATGCATTTAGTCACCTTCACAATCATAAAATCAAGATCTCTTTATAAAGTTTTATAGGCAAACATAATTCTTTATTTGGCACAATACTACACACCAATGTGATTATAACACATATGCTCAAAACATAATTAATTCAATACAATCAAGTAGTGTTCTCGAGAACTTTTCTTATACGCTTTAAGCATTAAAATTCATCAGCATGCTTCATGCATTTTATATCTTGTAATAAAATCTCAACACACATGAGCTCTATTCATTTATCTTTTAGACGCATATCAATTACTTATTATATTGCCAAACTTATAAAATATTAATGCATTATTTGATCCACCACATGAGAACATGTCTCCTTATAACCATGTCTCGTCATAAGAGACTCCAATCTTTTATTATTTCTTCGCGTCTTTACATCCTTTGGTCACTCATTTAAACATTCTCACTTCCTGCAGGTATGCTTCCCTGATTCTCGCCATGATTATAGCGCTATTTATTTATTTACATAATCATTACCTTGGCCATTATTATATGTAATACTTTCGACGTCGATTCATTACTTTTCGATTCCATATTCTACTAGACATCGCATTATATCATTTATTGAGATCTCATAGTTTTTCACGTACCCGGGGTTTTTTAATTACCTTCATGTCTAGTGTCTCTTTGAGTGTTATAGGGTCTTTATTATCTCAATTCGACCATCTTAACTTTCTTGCTCTATTTTATCCATTCATTCAAGGATTTTAATTAGAATCGATTAGTCTATCACGTTGCATACGTGTCATAGACTCACTACCATTTTATGGTTCTTATTTCTTACTACTGGGACAAACATTGTAATTGGAGCATTAGCAGCGTATATATGATCTAGTCACTTCATTTGGTCACTTAACTTGTCTGGCAATTACTAGATCTGGAATATAAATTGTCCCTTGAACTTCAAGTTCATATTAATTATTGTGAGGATCAACATTTATATTATCTTAATTCATTCCAAATTCTTCGCTGCTCATTCTCCTCCTGAATGAATTATCAATCTCAACATCCTATTTTGTGCGTTGTGGTGGATTTACTATGATATATATCGCACATTTACAATATATCGCATGGGAACTATATGGTTTGTGCCCAAAAATCATTATAACGGGGAGGATTCATTATAAATTGTTGGCAAGATGCAAATTCATATGTTATAACATGCCCCATAAACTAAAACTTTTGTTCTCATAATTATTGGCTTTGCAATCAACTGAAGACATTTTATAAACGTTTCAACAAAAGCAATTCGCGTATGAACATGGGCTACCTTTAAGTTCAACACTTATTCTAATAATCGCCCAATACTAGAAAGTATTCACCACCATTCTCAATCATTTTATTTGGAAAACCATGCTCACATCGAGCCACTAATCAAGCTAATTTTAAGTTGCATATTTGATGATCATTTTGATGATGCATCGATTTTATAACTCAAAATGATCCACATGGCACGTGTATAGGCCTACATACATGCCCTTTTCATCTTTTGTAGCGTATTTATTTATTTACATGATTATAGCGTTATTTATTTATTTACATAATCATTACCTTGACCATTATTATATGTAATACTTTTGACGTCGATTCATTACTTTTCGATTCCATATTCTACTAGACATCGCATTATATCATTTATTGAGATCTCATAGTTTTTCACGTACCCGGGGTTTTTCAATTACCTTCATGTCTAGTGTCTCTTTGAGTGTTATGGGGTCTTTATTACCTCGATTCGACCATCTTAACTTTCTTACTCTATTTTATCCATTCATTCCAGGATTTTAATTGGAATCGATTAGTCTATCACGTTGCATACGTGCCATAGACTCACTACCATTTTATGGTTCTTATTTCTTACTATTGGGACAAACATTGTAATTAGAGCATTAGCAGCGTATATATGATCTAGTCACTTCATTTGGTCACTTAACTTGTCTGGCAATTACTATATCTGGAATATAAATTGTCCCTTGAACTTCAAGTTCATATTAATTATTGTGAGGATCAACATTTATATTATCTTAATTCATTCCAAATTCTTCGCTGCTCATTCTCCTCCTGAATGAATGATCAATCTCAACATCCTATTTTGTGCGTTGTGGTGGATTTACTATGATATATATCGCACATTTACAATATATCACATGGGAACTATATGGTTTGTGAACAAAAACCATTATAACAGGGAGGATTCATTATAAATTGTTGGCAATATGCGAATTCATATGTTATAACATGCCCCATAAACTAAAACTTTTGTTCTCATAAGTATTGGCTTTGCAATCAACTGAAGACGTTTTATAAACGTTTCAACAAAAGCAATTCGCGTATGAACATGGACTACCTTTAAGTTCAACACTTATTCCAATAATCGCCCAATACTAGAAAGTATTCACCACCATTCTCAATCATTTTATTTGGAAAACCATGCTCACATCGAGCCACTAATCACGCCAATTTTAAGTTATGTATTTGATGATCATTTTGATGATGCATCGATTTTATAACTCAAAATGATCCACATGACACGTGTATAAACCTACATACATGCCCTTTTCATCTTTTCTAAAATTTCAAGGAATAAAGTCCTTATTTGTACTTAGTGGTGATAAGTAAATACTTAACTTCCATCGAGAACAATAATAAAAATCATCCTTAAAGAAACTCATGGTTCTTTTATATATTTCACATCATCATTGACTCGGGATGGTCCAACCAGTCATGCCAATTACTACAACAATCTTGGCTCATAAACTTATATTTTATGACCACATGTGCTTCCATCGTAGTTTTTATATATAAAAAAATCAAATAATATAAAAAAAACTTGATACATCATCAAATGGGAAAAACATAACTAATGCAAAAAATCGATTATCATGACAGGGTGTAAGCTAACATGAGAAACATGTGATGCATAGGTATAACAGATAGTGTCAATGCACAATAGAAATCTAGTTACGCAAGACTTGGTGTTACAGTGCACAAGCATGTAGCTAGTTATAATTCCTTCTACAAAATCAAATAAAGGTTTTGGTTTAAAATATTATTCAACTAATAATCAATAAATTATTATAATTTACCCAGTATTGTCCTTCACTTTATTTAAAACCAATTATAATGATCGACCATACTACAACAAACTTGTGACCATATTAATAGCATGAGATGCAAATTTTCTAAGCACAATCAAGATATAATAATCATCAAGATATACTAGTAGTTTACAACAATAAATATTGGTGTTTTACAAATTAATATTGGTAAGCAAAGAAACCATATTTTAGCAACAAGACATGTGTTTTTCTTTAACAGGTTTATGCATCGCAACACATCGGAACATGTATTCGAACTATATGTTAAGGGTTTCTTATAAATAAACAAATTAAATCTGATTAATCCTTTGTAAGATCTTTAGCTATAGCAATTAAAATAACAATTCAAGGGGATATAACAAAACAGAATGGTATGCTTACACTTTCAAGTTTCAAGGTTCGATACAAAGCAACCATAAAACACAAAGACAATTGTGTTTATTTATCTAAATCATGCATGTGTCATGTTCTAAGCTCATAGAATTTATAAAAATAACCATGTACTAGAAAACAGTAATTCATATTATCACATAGCACACTGTAGAATAAGTAATTTTGAAACAACAATTCAATAAATTACGAAGATAGTTGGGGTCGAGATTTACCTTTTAGAAACATACGTGCAAGACTTTCAACACAAAACATATAAAGACCGTCATCAGACAATGCGAGTTTTTATAAATTACAAAGATAGTTAGGTTCGAGTTTTTATAGTTTGCATTCGTATGTCACATACAATACGACCGTCGTCAGACAATGGTTTCTGTGTAATGTTGTAAGTACATATTTGATTATCAAATCATCCATGAATCACGTATTAACGAGCAAAATGAAACTGATGGTCATACAACATATATTTATAATGCATTGATTAAACGAACACACATGCGCCTTTAATTACAATGTATCCAAATTTACAAATAAAATTTACATCTAACACATGCTCTTATATGCCAGATTTCTTGTTTTAAATTCAATTAATTGATAATCATATAAAACGCGTGACCAAATTTTGCATGTTCGTATGTTAAATTTTTAGTAACATAATAAAGAAAAAGTTCAAAGAATACCTCTTGAGATCTAAAATCATATTCAGAGCGTGCTGATAACGTGTTGTGAAACAATAAAGTAAAGAACAATAAACAATAACAAAAAGATAGAGAGAATGGAGAATTGTATTATTCATCTATGTATATATAGATACAAGATGGAGTATTCCATAAGATACAATTCTAATAAGATAACTATCAATATTAAAAGATATGGGCATCCATTCCATATTTATCCATAACAATTTCGTGTTATTAAAAGTTCATGTATTATTGCTTTTCAAAGTTTTGTAGTTTACGGTTAAACCTTAGGGATTGTTTTTGTAACTTTTTACAAAGACAAAAAATTTAATGTTTAGTGAACAGTACAATTCTTTAAAACTATTTATATATAAAATAAGAAGAATTGAAGTGATTCAATAAAATTTATGTGGTCGGGTATAAGTGAGGATTGAGGAAAATAGTAATGTAAATCGGTAAAAATATGAAAATTGTCACTACTCATCCTATACTATTTAGGTTAGAAAATTTTAATAAACTATTTTGTTGGAGGCGTTTCTAAAAGCAGGCTCTCTCGTTTCATATTTATCAGCTAAAATGTGACATTTTATCTTAGCATATTATGTTACGATAAAAATGATTATTGTAGCTGTTGTACTACATAAATTATTTTCTATAATATTTTTTATAATATGTTTATACCATGATATAAAACAAGCATTTTTAAAATGCAGATAAAAATAATTATTTATTTCAGTACTAAATACAATTATATCTTACTCTTGATTATCTTATTAAAGTTTTCTAACAAATCACTATTTTTTCTTGTGTATTTTTGCATTTACATCAAATAAGCAATTCATAAACTATGTTTAAACAATTTGAGTTTAGGTTGTTCATAGTTGCTTATTTGTAAGTGTAAAGATGAAAGACTAAAAAAAAAAGTTGCAAAGTCTTTAGTTGTATAAAAGAAAAAAAAACAAGTTATCAATTCATAATTATGTATTTATGCTCCTGTTTAAAGGTTTTAAGTATAGAAAGTAGGAATATATTTGTTATTTGACATATTAATTTTTTGTTTGTGTTTGTTTCTACTATTTTTAAAGAAAGTTTTATGTTAATTTCTCTTCTATTTCCTCTTTTTTGAATTAGAGAAACACGCGTTTTTTCAAGTTTTTTTTTCTTTTCTTTCCAAAGTTAAATTTGGGGAGATAACATTGTTTGAGTTATGGTTTTTCCTTCTAGTTAGTTTGTTAGTTATGGGGTTTCGGTACTCAACCAAGACTAGGCAAAATGATCGCTATTTACTTAACCTTCACATCAACGCTACATTAGCATTCATCACATCACAACTTTTCTCACCTTTCATTTCGAATGATCATCACTCCTCTCACCTTCAAACTCATTTTTTTAACAAATCTAATTAAAAACATTAAATTGATAATTAATTCTTGAAAGAATCATTGAGAAGTATAGTAAACTTAAATTAAACTTCACAAGAAAGGTATTCGACCAAATTAGCATGAAGTGTTAATACAAATAATGTCTAAAACGTTATTTATATTTTTTGACTTCTCTATGTTTTTGATAATCACAAAATGTAAAAACATTCTACGTAAAATTAAACGAAAACAAGTTATTGGTCGTAAATTTTCATTTCGACGTAAATCATTTAAGGTATGTTCAAAAAATTGATTAATTTGTTAAATGATCATAGTTATGCCTTTTTGTCCTAAACTTTACATTTTTGTAACAAAACCTTTTTACAAAAATAAATTAGACAAATTATTTTTGTAATTAAAAGAAATGTTTTATTCAAATATATATTTGAAATCAGATTCCCCCCCCCCCCAAAAAAAATAATCAAAAAACCTGTCCTAGAAAACATTTTCCCACAAAAGGACAAAATCAGGAGCGTCTTACAGGGGGTGGCCCCCTGATAGGTGTGGCGGACCCTTTATTGATAAGAGGACTGTCTTTGAGAGCTTAGGGGACCGGCAGACAAAATTTGTCTCAGGCTTTGCCTTTAAATAGTGAATTGTTCCCATAGATCTCCCCACCTTTTTGCACTCTAATTCTTTCTGTTCTAAACCAGCAAACATATTTTCTAGTCTTTGATCATTTAACTTATATAAACATTTGTTTATAAGTGATCCAATCCTTCCTCTCCAAGTGCAAGAGAATAATACTCGTAATCGTCAAGATACGAAGTATTATAGACTAGTTTGTTCATACGTAACGTTGTTACGATCTTGTTGTATATTGTACATCAACCACATCTTTTTTATTCTTGTGTATTAGTTAGATCGTGTTAGTATTTTAGGTAAGAAAATACATGAGTGAGCGGTTAGTAGTTTAGGCCTTAAAATACGATTGTGAGTGGTAGATCAGTTCTAGCTAAGATTAGAACTCAACATTTGACTTAGTGTCGGAAATTGCTGTAAGCTACGTGTGTACGGTTTTCTCCGCCTAAAAGGAGCTTGTTGACATAGGGAAGTGAACTCTCGAGTTGGATACTCGGGGAGTGGAGTAGGGCGAAGAGGAGCTTCGTTACCGAACCACTATAAATCTGCGTGTTGTGGTTTGATTTTTCTAACTCTATCCTTTCGTCTTGCACTTAATATTTTGTAGTTAATATTGTTTGTGTATATTTATATTGTTCATATCGTTTTCATTTGATATCACTTAAACTCGGATATACGCTTTTACAAACAAACTTTAACAACTTTAAAAAAGTGGTAAACTGTTCACCCCCCTTCTAGTTTCTAAACGAAGGTTTTGATGCGCTTGTATCAATTTGATTTGTTTGATAATTTGTAGCATTTGTTCATGGGATCATAGGAGGTCGTCTGGTTGTTGTGCTTCCTCTGTATACCAATCGGGAGATATCGCATTTCTTTTGTGTTTTTGAATCATATTATGTAATATGATGCATGTATGCATCATATTCCTTATTTTGTCCAAACGAATCGGTCGTGAGAGATTGACTAATATAACTCATGTTTTCTTGAGAACACCAAAAGTTCGTTACACATCTTTCCGCACACTTCATGAATTCGCTTATACCGTATTTGTTTGTGGTCATCGTCGTCTAAATTTGAAATCTACTTAATAAGTTACACCCAATTTGGATATATCATGTCAACAAGTTAAGATACCCATACGTAAGTTACGTCGTTAGCCACAAACAGAACCTTTGGTGCTTTGCCGTCTTTGAGATCGTTGAATATAGGCGATTGATGTATAATGTTGATCTCGTTGTTCTCCCCACAAACACCATAGAAAGCATGTTATATCCATAACGTCGTGTGACGCAACAACTTCCAGCAAAATGAATGGAGTCGAACCATAATCACTTCTACAATATCGCCTTTATATGCGCTCGAACAACCGAACCACTCTCAATCTACACAATCAAATCTTCCTAATATTCCCAGAAACATGTGCTTTTCTTCGTGAAAGGTGCATAGCTTTTCAACATCAGTGTAAGTAGGTTTTCGCAAATACTCTGCTCCATAAATCTCCATAACAAACTTATAAAAATAAAGAAGAGATTCACGAGAAGTTGTGTCGTATGCCAATTGACGAATTGCGAAGGTGAACTTTATAAATGTCGAAATGCCTTCTCCTTTGGTACAATCAGTAGTATTACGAAAGTATGCACAATGATTAGTTACTTCTTCAGCTATGCTTGTGAATAGCTCTCGACTCACGAGGAACCTCTTCCGGAAACGATATGCGGCGTATATTGGATGCGCACTAAAATAAGCGGCGACTAAGTGATCATGAGCACCATAACGATCTATAATTACGGTGTTTCTAGTCATTCTCAAAGTTTCACCTTGTCGTCTATTCTTAATAAATGTAACCGCTTTCCTAAACAAAGACGAACGTTTCGAAATTCATTTGGAAAATGAGGAATGATAAATATTTTGTTTGAGTTGTGCATATGTTGAGAAAAATTATGTTCGAACTTATGTACAAATATGATAAGGTACGAGAGTATTTATAGCTAAATAAAATAGTAAAATTTAAATTTGATTTTTTGATAAATGTGACAGTTGTAGTGAGGGGCCCACACAAAATGCTCGATGCCTCATAGGTGAGCACCCTCGCCACTTTTTTTTTATCTTGGTCGCGCGTGAGCGGTGGAGAGGGTCAGGGCACAGTGAGGGTGAGCCCTCACCCTCATTGCATCCAGAATGTCTAGGGACTTTAAGGTTGGCAACTAACTTGGTACTAGTAGATCGTATCTAGAATTCTGGCCGATTAATTGACTCGATGAATGATAGGTAATTGACATGTTGGCCTGTTGAGCGGCTTTTCAACATATCTAGCTAGTTGGTTTGGCTGGATGAATGCTGTTTGATTGGTTGACTTTCTAGGAAACAAGCCTAATTGGCATATTAATGGTATGTACATGTAACATGTTTAATACACCGTAGTTTGGATTTGTTATCAGTCTTGATCATCCGATGGATCTTAATGGCTTATGTAGAACGTATACGCAGACTGCATATTTATTTTAATGTGATTGTTTACCAACAGCTTTGGCGAAATGTAAAATTATCACTACAAAGTCAACAAAGTTGATACACTTCCTTTAATATCCAAACAAATCATGTCAAAACTTTGAGAATAATATTTCGAAGATACTATCAAATGTAGGGTGTTTACAACGCAAAACATAAGGGCACAAAAGCATTCACTCCGGTGTTGAGATAACTATTCTTCCATGCGATTTTCACTTGTTTCATGTTGAACCTTAACTTTAACCTTAGCCGCTTTAGTAGATGAATCTTTGACCAATGCACCAGGTGCAACCACCATGTGAATTTGCTGGTCATGTTCCTTTTTAGCCTCACGCCTTTCCTTTCCAGCCTTGCCTTTCATTCTGCATCATCATAATAAACAACAAATTAGAATAAATAAAAATATAAGCTGCAAAATGGAAGGTCATGAGTCAGGCAATGGACTAACTCATTAATGTATAGCCGATATAGGGTTGTGTAAGGTTGACCCATATACCTTTTGTCCAAAACTAGGTATTTTTTTCTATTCTTTTCCTTTTTGTATATAAAAAGTGTATACTCAAATATGATTAGACAATTAAATAGCTTATATAAGACCCAAGCTTTTATATAAAACAACGCAACCTAATAATTCAAACAAGTTTAAGAAAACATACCTATTCTTAAGGTGTGTCTCCTCCCTACGGGATCTGACTTTGTCAATAGTCTTGATGGCCTTGAGTGTGTTCTCAGTGAGGTTCCTGTCATACCTCTCTGGCCTATTACGCTTCCTCTCAAACTCAAACGTAGCATCCTGCAAATTTGATTCATTTATCAACAAACCATTTTTCATCACAAAAAAGCAAGCAGTTTGTAGTAACAAGCTTCTGTACCTGTGTCATATCTTTGCCGTGTAACCTCCTGTAAGCTTTAGTCCATTTCACCTTACGTGGATTCCTCTTCATTTTGAAATTCTTGTGACATTTTGATCGACAAAATCTGAAAATCTACACACACACACAAAAAAAAAAGTCAATAAGATCATATTGAACATAATATTTATATAGCACCTAAAACCCCAAGGGGCCAAGCATCTGAATTTATAAAAAAAAAATTATAATTCAGATACAGACATCACACCCCTGGGGGTTTTAGGTGCTATAATCTTCTACATAACAAAAATATATACCTTTGCATCATTTCGCACAAACTGAATACCGTGTCCGGGATATACAGTAGAAGAACAGAACCAGCACTTTTCCAACCTCATTGCAAAGAGTTATAGCGATGAGCCCTTACAATGCCTGCAAGTGATAAGACACTAAGTTATGAAAATCATGCTTGCAGCTCACTAATTAATGTTCGTGATTTCAACATACATTTGTCACTAACATACATCAATTTGTACCAATGACACCTAAGTATTTGCTTATTATCAATGTGAAGATCATTTTGCTGAAAGTGTTTTAAGACAAAATACTTTAAAAGAAACTGGACATATAATACGAGGTTAAAGCAGTTACACAAGATAGACAGACACATGCCATGATAAGCTTTAAAGTGTATTTGAATTGCTTATTTAAGTTCTTAAACGCTAAGCAAATAAGCAGTTTTGACTTAAGTGTTTAGACAAAACTGATTATCTACTTATTTAGAGTAAATGAGCATTAATAAATGCTGTTTATAACAAAGCAATCCCAAGCATCCCCATAGTGTATATTAAAAACGTAAAGATTTTTTTAATTCCACGACCAAGAAAATTGATATGAGGAGGTGGGCTCCGCAGAAATATTATAAAGCAATGCAATGAGAATACGTTAACATACATATCATAAAGAAATGAATACGCGGTGAATGGTTCATTAATCTTATGAGCTGATTTGTTTTGGCTATTGGCTATGTTTATTAAAGCTCACTTTTATGACTTAATATCGAACTTTTTGCTATTTGAAAAAACAAAAAATTGAAACCAAATAAGCCAAAGCGCTAGCTATAAATAGACGACAACACACACGCATAAAACAAGCTGTTATAAGGAATATTTCGTTTCTTACTTAAGTGCTTATCTGCAAAAGGGTCATCATATTTTCCAAATAAAATGCAAATAAAAACATGAACATACATCTTACATAATAAAAACACTGATTAAAGCATCATACATATAAAATCAGAGATTATAGCTACATAGATACATAAGGAATTTGATAAAGTTTAATTCTATAAACCATACAAACAAGATATACAGAGTAGGTTATATGAACATACGAAAGAGTAGTCAGCTCAACTGATGGCGGCGGCAGAGAAGGTTGCGAGGGCCGCGTAGGAGGGAGAGCGGCAACAAAGATTTGTCAAAGTAGTAGGGTTTTTTATTTGTCTTTTTAATGTAACATTGCTTATCTCTTTTTGAGTAAATTGCAAAAATCGTCCTCATGATTTAGTCGAATCGTATGTTTTATCCCTGCTTGTACGAAACTACGAAAGTGTACGAGACTTACAAGTAGAGGTGTACATTGACTGGTTTTGACCAAAAACCAATCGGGTTTGAAAACTGAACCGGATTTTGGTCAACGGTCAAAAAATGGTTTTGATCAAAAACCGATTTGGTTCGGTTCGATTTGGATTTAGAGGGGGAAAACCAGAACCGGTGGAAACCGGTTTGAGTCGGGTTGGAACCGGTTTAGTTTGGAAAATCGGTTATTTTCATATATATATTTTTTTGAATCTGTTAAGCAGCAATGGCAGCAGCATGTTTGGGTTTTTTTCTCTCGACTTCGCGTTTTATACACAATAAACTCACTAAACTTCAACTTTTATTTAATAAACTCATAATACATAAAAACATAAAGTACTTGAGACACAAAGCAAATACATTTGAGTGATTTATTCATCGGAAAGGAATATCTTAATTAAGAGCTTGTTCGAGATTGACATCTTCTTCTTCGGCTTCGGAGAACCTAGCCTCGCTAGTAGCTTCATCTAGAGCAATTCCTTCATCGAAAATTGAGTATGCTTCACCCGTTTCCACCTCGACACCGTGTAATTGTTCTCCGTACTCTAGTCCATCTTCAAGATTTGAAATGTGTTGTATACGTTCGGTCGCGTCTAAGTGATCCTTCAAGCAAATACACATCTCCAAAGATGCTGGTGTGAATCTTGTTCTTCGTATCGATAATACCATTCCAGTAGTAGAAAAACGGATTTCGAAGCAACCATAGAAGCTTGTACACTTAGTAATCCTGGGCCATGCGGCTAGAACGGGAAATTGAGATTCCATTTCTTTCCACCAAGCCAAAATATCAAATTATTTGAATTCTTCGGGTCCCATAGTGTTTATTCAATCGCTTTCAATATATCTTCCAAAATCGTTAGTCGATGGTTGGTCACTCCTAGCTTTTTCCACCAAGCCAAAATATCAAATTATTTGAATTCTTCGGGTCCCATAGTGTTTATTCAATCGCTTTCAATATATCTTCCAAAATCGTTAGTCGATGGTTGGTCACTCATAACCCGTTTAGTGCTTTCTTGTCTTAAACTATAAAATAAGCCCATTTGCGGGTCCATGGTAGTATTTGTAGAAAACGATGATGTAGCCAAACTCGTTGAAATATTTGCAAAGAAAACATTTTCTTGATGCAAATTCAAATCCGTATAAATCTTTTTTATAAGTAGTTCCACCCCGCTAATGGCAAAGCACAGGTTCAATGCGGCGACACACGTAATTGCCAGTGGAATTTCTTTGAAATATTTTCTAAGTTTTTCTTTCATGGGTAAAACCATAGTTGCAAATAGTGGACCATGAAATTCGTATACGCCTAATTTTAAACACATCAAACAAATTTGGTTTAATACCAAATGACTCGTGGGATAATAAAGACCCGATAATAATGTTGTTGCATTTTTTAAAACTTCTAGTAATTGGGTTATTTTTTGAATAATAAACCAATTTTGTGTCGAAAATGGTGCAATCGGACGCGTTTTGCAAAGTTCCTCATGATAAACTTCTAAAGTAGCTCTTTGGCGTAAACCATATATAAACATTTTATAAGTCGAATTTCATCTTGTGGGAACATCCCAATTAGGGGTTAAAAAAATGGATCCCGTTTCATTACACAATCTTATATAATGTACATATGTAGCTTTACCTGATTGAAATATATCTTGTAACATCTTTTTAAAAGCGTTTTTATAATAAGTATTTCGGGTTTCGCTAGTCCGTTTTGCACAACCAAGTTTATGATGTGTTCAACACATCGACTATGATAAAAAAATACGGTTCAAACGTGGTCGGTATATAGTATTAGTTTTTAGACGGCGCTTGTTTTATTACTCGCGCTATAAATGAGATTGAAAAAACATTTTCTTCTAATTTAAACGCTTTCATTACATCTCGTAACATACGAAATAAATTTTGACCAGTGCGAGGATACTCAAAGTTTTCAAAAGTAATCGTACGCTTCATCAGTTGCCAAGTTACGAGATCAACCCAATGTGTAGTAACACAAAGGTACGAACCGGACAAACCATGAGGAGCCGACCAAACATCGGTTGTTAAGTTTACACTTGTATTTAAATTTTCAAAACCTTTAACTAGTTCGATTTTAACCTTTTTCCAAGCTTTCATACAATCACGTTGGATGTGTGTTTTCACAAGCTTTAATTTTATAATAACTAGAAATACCGATTTTGACTAAAAACATAACATTCGGGCAAGTATACCCTATTCGAGTGTAATATAGTATTAGGTAAGTCCATGCCATTCCACAAGATTTGTAGCAAATTACATATTGTTTATCAAGTAACAAAGCTAAATGATTGTCACGGATCAAATAGCCAAAACGTGTGTATAAAGCAAGCAAGAAACAAGGCATGATCCACATAACATAATATATAGAGATAGAGCAAGACTTTATATAAACAAAGCATGCAAGTCATATATGACGGGTAATCATAATAACCAGCATATCTACCAATGATAACATAGAATCCTTTCGGCCTATATACTACATCATCACGAGTGTATTAGGAATGGTACATATGAATTTCTCTCAACCCGGTCGGTCAACATAAGGAAGGGTCTTAAACATCATTCTACTTTGGTTGCTTATCAATTCATCACATAATTCTTACAAGCATGATATTGATTCGTATGACCAACACGACTCAAAATACATCAAGACAATTAACCCATTCAGCCTATTTCAATTGCAATGATATACTAAAAGATAAACAATGATCCGAGCAAAGATAACATCGAATTCATAAACATATATATATATATATATATATATATACACACACATAAGTCATAGCAAAATCATCCAAATATTATATCATGTTTTACATATCCAACATACGAAGAACACTACATCATAACCATCCAATTGTTCCCACAAACAACCAACAACCGAAACCTTCTGGAATAACCCATGGGGCTATCACAAACCAGCTGGAAATCAAGAACACGTCGCCAAATGGTGTGTTTGGTAACGAGTTTAATATAGTGAAGGAATTAGAGATTTGGTGTGAATCGTCTAATCCTCATGGTATAATGTGTTCAGGTTATGGAAATATGGTGTTTAAGGTCTGGAAATGGTGGCGTTTCAGTGGTGGTTCACGATGGTAGCATGGTGGTGTAGAGGGGTGTTTGGATTATTGGATCCTAAGATCCTCACCGCTCCTTCCTCCTCCTTAAGTTGTTGTAGAGATTGTGTGTGTTAGATATGAAGTTCCCTAGAACAAATGAGGCTATTTATAGGCTAAAGAATACTTGGGGACCAAGTTGGGGTGTATGTGGACGAATTTGGGGCCAAATTCACAAATTTATAGCATCAGACAGAAAGTGCGGCCCACATTTTATTTTGTGCGACGTACTTGGGATTTCTTGAAAAGTGCGCCGCACATTTTTGGAAGTGCGGCGTACTTGGTGCCATTTCAGCTTTTGGGCAAAAACCAAAGTTGTAGAGAATTCTTTCCCGGTCGTGTGGCCGCCTGAATCGCGTCCAACAGAGTTCGTGTTGGGTTTGTGCTCATGTCATACGAATATTTATACGGCTATAAATACGTGAGCCTACGGGGTCACACACGTTATTAGGTATCATTCTATTAATGTTAATAATAATATAATTGTATATTTATATTTATATTAATATATGATTTGACGAATAAACACTAACGGTCGTTAACTAGTTAATTAATTGTAACTACTAATAAGGCTTTTTAATTAATAGGTAATTAAATGTAATTAACCATAAATAATTAGAAAAGTCAAAAAGCCAACCCAATGGGTGTTTGGCTTATGTTCGACCGGCCACAAGGACCTAAAGGGGGTTGGATTGGGCTTTGAGCTATTTTTTCCTACAAGGAATGTAATTTAGGTAAACCCTAAATCTATCCCTATATAAGGAGGATCATTGAGCTCATAAATCTCATCTTTCCCTCTCCCTCTCTTGGTTCGATCGCAACAAACAACCCTTTAGGGTTTTCTGGTTTCGATTTCTTGGTGTTTACATATTCGTTAGTCTAGAACTAACATTCGGGTGATACTGCTTTACGTGTAGTGTATGAACCGCATGGAGGTTACTTACTTTAGTAACTTCGAGTAGTTTTCGGTTAGCACGTTTATTACAAACATGTGTGTACTCAAAGAATCTTGCGATTGTCACTAGCTTGATTGCTAAGGGTATGTTTCCTTATTTATGTTTTTATGTGTTAATTATTTATGCTATATGAATAATATCCGCTGCGTAGCTGATGTGTGCTTAAACATACATCATTATAACCCCGAAAAACACTATAATATGGACTAAATATACTAAAATATGGAAAAATATATTGCAAATATGTTGTATTGTGTTTTTATGTTTTACAGGTACAGAGGATTGAAAACAGAGCAAAAACAGGAATTTTCGGGTTCAATTCGATCTAGTTTTCTCATTATTCATGACCTAGACGAAGTCGTTAATAAATCCTGAGCATGCCATTCGAAAGAGGACGAGATTTCAAGTTCAACGGTGCCTTCTTTGTTTATTGGGCCGACCCGTAACCCGTTATACGGGTCGGGCCAGCCCATACGAGAACTAACCCAATTGTTTAACTCAGCCCAACTTTGAAAGGATAAAGCTCGGCCCAATGCATGATATATTATATGAGGCCCAAGTCTTAAACAAAGAATAGCCCAAGTGAAATGCTTGTATTCTCAAAGTGATATAAATGAATGAATGAGAGAAGGAGTAACACATACTCACTCACGTTCCCTCCAAATAAAAGGAATAACCTCACGCGAGGTTCCACTAACATGGAATGGACTAATAAAATGTGGACACGTGGCCATAATTTTCTCAATTCAAATCTTGAATTAATAAGAAGAGTACGAGGCATGTGAATGTTGTGTGTACATGCATTGATTTAAAGCGAATAATGAGTACACGTAGTGACGATTTGTTGGTGAATCGAGAATACCATGTATTGCAATACTAGGATCCAATCCCCATGCAAGTCATTGGCATATAAGTGACCTTCCAATAAATTTCGTGTAAACTCGAAAAGTCAAAATGCCCTCGTTTTCTTGGGTTGTTATTAGCTATTCTACTTGAAAGGACAAGTCTACCCTCACCAACTTTTGGCTATATAAAATCTACACACAGCAACTAGAGGAAAGATGTATTTTTTTTAGTTTTTAGTAGTAGTGTAACTTACTCTCCACAAAAATGTTTAGCATATTTTCAGTTTGAGTAGTAGCTTAATAGGGCTTATTGTACCAGCTTATTATCTTCTTTGTAACAAGATTTCTATTTAGCTTATTTATAAAAGATGGTTTGAGGTTGGTTTATTTATTAGTTTAACTTGTTTCTTTTTTTCTTCTTATTTCTAACGTCTTCGGCTTATTCAATAAGCTAATTCTGTATAGCTTGTTTTCTGTTAGAAATAAGCTCGTGTGGTTTTTGTTTTCTTTAAGTGTAGTTGAAGTTCGGTTTGCTTATAAGTTTATATTTCATTTTTCGGCTCGATTCGAACAAGAAAAGGAGTGGTGCAAAGAGCTTTTAAGCTCGGCTTACTCATAAGCCTTGTCACCCTTTCAAGATTCGAGAGCTTCTTGATTTAGCTTATTGTCTTAAAAGCATGTTTTCTAAACTCGGATGAGCTTTCTATAGTTTATTTGGTTTAGATTTAGCTTATAGAACTAAATAAGTTTTGGCTTATTCATTTACTTGTTCTCTTTTCTATTTAGTTTGGCTCAATTTGAACATATACAATAGTGCATCGAGCTTATATGCTCGGCTTATTTATAAGCCTTGTCACTTTTTGGTTTCGAGAGCGTCTAGATTAATGTTAGCTTATTGGAACTAAGTTCATTATATCTACATCTTTTATATAATATTTGGTCATTACTTTAGCTTTTCTAAAAAAAACGATTTACATTTCTGTGACTCAAAGTTGTTGTTTAGAAACTCAATTGGGCTTACTGTTGAACTTGCTAAACCAAGATCCATCTTTGTGGGCATGTTGTTAGACTTTAGAAACTGTTGGGCCATGCCAACACTTTAAGCCCTTTTTTGATCTATTCTACATTTCGAGTGATTGATTTGGCTGTGATAATTTAAATGAGCCATTTTGGACTCAATTGTGGTTAACAGTGTGATATTAATGTGCATTTCTTTAGCAGTTGGTTTTTGTTTAATTGTGTTTTGGCGTTCCGGTTCAACACATGAGGCGTGAAGCTTAAGGGTCTAGTAAACTAGCTTAATATTTTAAGTTTAAAGCTTTAAGCTCCTAAACTTATTTATTTTGATAGATTATTATATCGGGTGGTTTTATATCCATTTGCGGTTCTTCGACTCGGTTTTCTTTCCTTTCTCTTTTCAATTCATTAGTGTAGATTTATTTAATTTAATATGTTTTTATTTACTTATATGATTAATATGCTTAGTGAGTAGTGGTATGTGCTTAATTACACATACCATTTTCCATTAAAAACGGACTTAAATGACTAAAAACATACCAAAAATACATTGTATTTGTATGTTTTGCATTTGTATTGTGCAGGAAACGGATATTCAAGAAAAGGAACAAAAACAAACAAATCCAAGCACAGGGTGGAAAGGGCAAAGTCAAAAGTCAAGCCAAATGAAGAAAATACAACTTGAGGGGCTAAAACTGCCAAACCTCAAGTTGTATTACAAAAGATAAAAAGACAAGGGTCAAAATTGCACACCGGATAGAGATTGCATTCAAGTTACATAACTTGAGGGGACAAAACTGCCTACTTCCCTAAAAGCCTTCTTTCCCGCCTTGACAAACCCAGTTACAACTTGTATGTCGCCCCATACTTCTCCCCTGCAAAACCACTCGACACCCTAGCCAAAATCATTTCATCCACCCTACTATTTCCCCCCAGCTGTATAAATGCCATGTTGGCAATCCCTCTCCATTCCAAAAGCATTTCGATGGCTGAGATTGCCTCCAAAGAAGCACAAATGAAATAAAAGGCTGGGATTTGCTTTAGAATCCCCTCACACAACAAGCACACTTTGTTTTTATCTCTACAAAGAAGCACAAGCTGCAAGTCCAAGACTTCGGATATAAATAGAGCTTCTTGTAAGCCTTTGAGGCATCTAGTTTTTAGTTATCTTAGTAACTAGTTAATTTTAGAATATCTTAAGTTTAATTTTCAGTTTTTAAAGTCATTTACAGCTTTATCTTAAGTTTAATTTTCAGTTTTTAAAGTCATTTACAGCTTTTACTTTCAGCTTTGTAACATTTTCAAGTTTTAATGCAAATTTGAGTTTTTAAGTCAATTTACAATACCAGTGTTAAGTTTCTTAATCATATTGTTTTGTGTTCAAAAAGCTCTCACCACAGCTTACTTATAAGCTGTTTTCATTAAGTAAAAATAAAAAGTTAAGTAGTTAAGAGAAAATCACAAATATCACTCTCAAATATACCACAGCTTATGTTATGGATGATAAGCCAGTTCTGGATGGGCTTATGGACTCTCACTAGCTTGTTTTATGCAAGCTAGAGCTTGTAGATTCATTGTTTGACCCTGTTTTGAGCAAGGGTGTTGTAAGTTTCTCTTTTTCTTGTTTTCTTATTTACTGTAGAACTGCTTATTAGTGCTTATTCTTGACTAAAACCTGTTTATAAGTATTCTATTTTGTTATTTAACAATCTGTTTTTAATAATTAAGGACCAAATCAGCTTAATAATAAAAGAAAAATGATTTGTGAAAACTTTAAGGGGAATTTTGAACTAACAGTACTAACCCTTTAGTTAGTACTGCTAGTTCATTTTTGCTATTTTTCACTAGCAGTACTAACTAAAGCTACCAGTACTAACTCCAAGTTAGTACTGTTAGTTAAAACTGTTAGTACTGGTAGTTCATTTTAGCTTACCAGCTTATTATTTCAGCTTGTTTAAAATTTCCTTAGCTTTTTAGAGTAGATTAAACCATTTTCCTTTACTGTTTTTAGGAGTAAGCTTATTTTTCTTTTCAAAGTATTTTCAATAATGTATCAGTTTGTAGCTTTTTAGCTTATTTGTCATTTTAGTTTATTCTAGTTGTTTATTCCTATTATTAAGTGCTTATTAAGGTTAGGTGAATATCTGTTTTAGCTTATTTGCTTATTTCTTGTTTAATTGTGTTTTGTTAAAGCTAACAGTACTAACTCAAAGCTAGCAGTACTAACTCCAAGTTAGTACTGGTAGTTAATACTGTTAGTACTGTTGTGTTTATCTTGTTTAATTTAGCTTAATTGCTTTTTGTATTTGCTTATTTAGAGTTAGTTTAGCTTATTTAATTTGTCTTAAGTTTATTTGAGCTTATTTGTGCCTTAGTATAAAAGTTTTAAGCGTTTTTGCCATTTCTAGCTTTTATTCTTGTTCCAGCTTATTCTATTTGCATTTCTTATGTGCATTTGCTTATTCAGTGTTAGTGCCAATTCATAATCTTACCCTTGTCATATTCAAACATAAATCATCAATCGTCTTGCGAATTTTCCATTCCAGCCTCGTTGGGACATAACGACCCGGGAACACTCTACTCTGCTTCCGGTTTCACTGGTCTCGCGTGATTTCGTCCCTTGTTGTGTATTTATACGTGTTTGTATTTGTTTACACATTTAAGTGGTGAGTTCGCGCGAGTCAAATTTTGGCGCCACTGCCGGGGAGGCTGTGAAACGATTTTCGTTACGTTTGACACTTTTTGTTGAATCTGTGAATATTTTCTTTTATAAAAATATATAAAAAAATATATATATAATTTTCAACAAAGATTTTGATAGAGCTCCGTTAGTGAGGCTTTGGGAATCGATTCAAAGATCTTCTCCGAGCAATGTCCCACTCATGGATTCTCGGAGCTTCACCAACTTGAATACATTATAACAATGCTTAATTGAATGAACAAGACTCTTGAACTACTCCGCCGCAGGTGTTAACTTTTGGACAAAAGGCCCGATGATTGCTTAAGCATCATCATCGAAAGCAAGTCCAAAGTTCGTGCACTTGTATTTCACCGAAGTCAAAGCCATTGTTGCTAAAGTGAGTGCGAGCGCTTCCACCTCTGGAGTATCTCCCCGATGTTGCTGAATTGAAAGATAAGGTTAGAGCTCTACTTCTCGACAAGCAGACATCTCCAGTTCAGCCCCCGCACCCGTAAAAACGTTTAGAGCAAAGATGTGTTACCTGCAGGTGGTGCCCACTCATATCGTTACTTGTCTGGCTACCCGATAGCAGCAATTACCGGAGATAAAACATCCAAGAATACGTCTCCGCAAGCAGCCGCATCAAATTTCAACCAAGGAAATTCCGGTTACCGTCCGCCACCGATGGCAAACCAAATCAAACCACCCGGTTTTCCTCCCATGCAACACAACAGCCAAGCCAACAATCAGAATCGTTGGATACCATAAACCCAAAAACCGTGGGAATGCTAATATGACCAGGCAAATACCCCAAAACTACCACAAAGGTTCAACAACAAGCCCAAAGTAATCAAATCATATCTACATCAACATCAAAGTATCACAATCACACACACAAATCAACGTATCAATATCAACAAATCACAAAAGCTCCCCGACGGTTAATATATCAACAACCCAGCTTACCAAGCACCCTCTCATCAATCTTCGGTGTGACCAAAACTGATTTTTGAGAGCTATGTCAAAGCTAATGATGCGTTTTTGTTAGTTATGCAAAACATGCAAAACCAAAATGTCCAACATAACCCGGCCTTGCTCACATAATCGTAAATTCCCAACCAAGCTTCTACTTCAAGCCCGTGTTTCGCTTTCCAAGCAACCAACCGTTGCTAACCCGAAGGGTGAAATTGAAAGCAATCACCTCCAGAAGCGGAGTGTTTCATATGATAGACCTCAAATTCTACCTCCGGTGGTGGAAGTTCGAAGCCGAGTGTGACCAATGGACACGGTGCCTCCTAACAAAAGTACCAAAGACGTCCAACCTCCGATAGTCCAAGTTGATGAACCAGTTGTCATGCCTAGATCCAAAACGACTTTACCATATCTATCTCCATCTAGGGTAAACAGGATAAAGTTCCGCGAAAAGGACGGCCTTTAGCTTGGAACAATTTATGGAAAATTTTTCGAATCTCCACTTCGAGCTGAGCTTACGCGGATGCTCTCCTACAACATGCCTAAGTTTGCACCGATGCTCAAGAAAGCTTTGAACACCAAAGATAAGAATCTTGGAAAATAACCAAAACACCGGTTAATGAAAATTGCTCGGCAGTCATCCTAAAGACATTTCCCGAGAAATTAGGAGACCCGGGTAGATTTCTGATACCGTGTGATTTTCCAGAGTTGGATGAATGCTTAGCCCTGGCCGATCTCGGTGCAAGCATCAATCTAATGCCACTCTCCGTTTTTGAAAAGCTTAATCTCCAAAGACTAACCAAAACTAGGATGATACCGAGCTAGGCCGACCGAATCAATCTCACGACCCCAACACTCGGCATAGTAGCCGAAGATGTTTTGTGAAGGTTGGAACCTTCCTATTATTCCGCTGATTTTGTGGTAGTTGACTATGATGCCGACCCTAGAGTCCCGTTGATTTTAGGAAGACCATTTTTAAGAACGGCAAGAGCCTTGATTGATGTACACGGTGAAAAGATGACCTTAAGACATGATGACCAATCCGTGATTTTCAAAGTAGGAGATACGAAAAATTTCTCCTACAATGACATAGAAACAGTTAACAAGGTCGACTTTATTGATATAGCTTGTGAGGAATATTCTCAAGAGATTTTAGGATTCTCGGAAGTATTAGCAAATGGAAATTCCACTCCTTACTTTGAACCGATTGTTGATACCACTTCTCCCACCCTCACTCCATTCGAGGGTAGTGATTTCATTCTTGAAGAAATCGAGGCTGAACTTTCTGATACTTCGTATAAGTCAGGAATTGATGATGCCGAATGTGATCCCGAGGAGGACATTCTTCTTCTTGAAGCTATCCTAAATAGTGAGCCCTTATCACCACTTCCCAACCATGCAAATTATTTTCCTGAGGTTAGAAAAGAACTTAAGAATTGTGAAGCCAAAACCGATGAAACATCAATTGATGAACCATCCGAGGTCGAGCTCAAGGACTTACCTCCCCACCTCGAATATGCATTTTTGGAGGGTGACAACAAGTTACCAGTCATCATTGCTAAAGATTTGAGTGTCTGGGAGAAAGCCGCTCTCATAAAGGTGTTGCAGTCCCACAAGCGAGCCATCGCTTGGAAACTCTCCGATATCAAGGGTATTAACCCGGAATTTTGTACTCACAAAATTCTAATGGAAGAGGACTACACACCAGCGGTCCAACATCAGAGACGGGTAAACCCAAAAATCCACGATGTCATCAAAAAAGAAGTTGAAAAACTTCTTGACGCTGGATTAATTTACCCTATCTCGGATAGTCCCTGGGTAAGCCCGGTACACTGTGTACCAAAGAAAGGTGGTTTTACCGTAGTTGAGAATGAGCAAAATGAGTTGATCCCAACTCGATTAGTTACGGGATGGCGGGTATGCATTGACTACCGAAAGTTGAATGAAGCCACCCGAAAAGACCATTTTCCACTACCATTCATGGACCAAATGCTCGAGAGGCTTGCGGGAAACGAATACTATTGTTTTCTCGATGGTTTCTCAGGTTATTTTCAAATACCCATCGACCCAAATGATCAGGAAAAGACCACATTTACTTGCCCTTACGGAACATTTGCCTATCGCCGCATGCCCTTTGGCCTCTGCAATGCACCAGGCACATTCCAGAGATGTATGATGGCAATCTTCCACGACATGATCGAAAAAACGATGGAAGTGTTTATGGATGACTTTTCGGTTTTTGGAAGTTCTTTCTCTACATGCCTAACCCATTTGGAAAAGATGCTTAAGCGGTGTGAAGACACCAATTTAGCTCTAAACTGGGAGAAAAGCCATTTCATGGTTAAGGAAGGCATTGTTCTTGGACATAAAATCTCCAAGTCGGGAATTGAGGTCGATCGAGCTAAGATTGACGTTATCGCCTCAAATTTTGTTGGGTCTATTTTTATGCCGCTACTAGTAACAATATACCCCATGAAAGTCACTTCAGTCACAAGGAAGTGACATTTTTGTGACAACCCGAGAATTTCCGTTCAATAAAGTAGCCGTTTCCGTGTAGAAATTTGAATTTTTAAAAGTTTCGTTAAGATTTTCCGTTTAGCCGGGAAGTTGTTTCGTTATTATCTGAGAATCGTCTCCGGGTGCGAACCGGGACACCAAACGTTGTAGTATTTTGGCAATAGCTACGTTTTTATGTTTTAAAGCAATATTTAAAATTTCATAATTTTCCGTGTTACTGTTACTCGTTTCGTTATTTACGTGACCCGTGGAATTTAACTACCCTTTGTTATGCATGCAAGACCTTGGAAATAAATTCATATGTGAGCACTAGTTCCCTAAAATAGTTGAGACCATTTTGGTATCATTCCGCCTCAGTATTCTTTGCTAGAAAGATTCTAAGGCGAGATTGCTCGATTGGGTTCTGCTCCTTCAAAGAGTTCGACTTTGATGTAGTTGAACACGAAAGGAGCTGAGAACCTAGGCTGTTCATCTATCCGATTAGAGAATCCCTCATGAGAATGAGCTCGATCAAAGGGATAAATGAAAGTTTCCTCTTGAAACTCTTAGTTTGGATTGTTGTTCTTGATCGCTAGTACCCCATGGTTTGCTCTAACATCGCAAAACTACCATGCGGAAATTTCAGATCAAGGGATGTCAACCCAGCGAAAAGAAAATTTCGTCACAGACGTGAAGCTTATTTTCTGGGAAGATCCCTTTCTGTTTAAATATGTGCGGATCAAGTTATTCGACGTTGTGTTTTTGGCAAAGAAGCCCATGACATCCTCATGGCTTGCCACGATGGTCCCACCGGTGGACATCACGGTGCTAACTACACAGCAAGAAAAGTCTTCGATTCTGGATTCTTTTGGCCCACTATCTACAAAGATGCCCATGAGTTGGTTAAAAGCCAACTCATGCCAACGTCTTAAGCAAAAATTTCACAACGGGATGGAAATGCACAAAATTCATCCAAGTCTGTGAATTCTTTGACGGTTCTAGGGATTGACTTTATGAGCCATTCCATCATCCAAAAGGCCCCAACAAATACATCCTAGTAGCAGTTGATTACCTTTCAAAATGGGTTGAAGCGAAAGCGCTCCCCACCAATGATGCTAGGGTTGTAGTAAGATTTTTGAAAGCTCTTTTTGCCCGATTCGGAACTCCCCGAGCAATTATCAGTGACCGAGGCACTCATTTTTGTAATGATCAATTTGCCAAGGTAATGCTTAAATATGGAGTTACCCATCGACTTTCCACTACATACCATTACAACATAGTGGACAAGTGAGGTTTCAAATCGGGGCTTGAAGGAGATTCTTGAGAGATTCATAGGAGAGAAACCGTACCTCTTGGTCAGATAAGCTCGAATGATTGCTTTATGGGCTTTCCGCACCGCTTACAAAACACCCATTGGGTGTACTCCATATAAGCTGGTTTACGAAAAGGGGCCTTCTGCCATCTGCAAATGGTTAGTAAACAAGGCTATTGGGCCTTAAAAATACAAACTTTGATCTAAAAAACGTGGAGTCCGTTGGAAAGTTCAACTGAATGAACTTAATGAGCTCCGTGATGAAGCTTATGAGAACTCTTTGATCTATAAAGAAAAAACAAAGAGGATTCACGATTCTAAAATCAAGAACCGCGTTTTCAACGTCGGTGATCGAGTCCTCCTCTTTAACTCTAGATTAAAGATTTTCTCAGGAAAGCTTAAAACCCGCTGGTCAGGACCTTTCACTATCACATAAGTTTTCCCGTATGGCACCGTCGAGTTATCCCAAAAGTCTGGGCCAACTTTCTAAGTGAATGGTCATCGTATTAAGCACTACTTCGGGGAGGACATACCACCAATGGTTGTCCCGGATCTCCAAACTTTCCCCAGGACCAATGAATTCGGGGACGGGTCAAGCATAGCGACCTTAAACAAGCGCTTCGTGGGAGGCACCTCATGCTTATCGTAGTATTGTGTAGAAATGAATAAATGTTTTCTTGTTGTGTGGAGGCTCGCCTCTTCCATTACCCGTGTTTCGTGTTTGTGTTGTTAATTGTCCAGGATTGCCCGGATTGTGAAGACTCTCGTGCTCTCAGTTTTGTCTTTCATCCACAAGAGTTTCACATCCTCAGCTTCATTTTAGGAATCCAGTATCCAAATCTAATTCGACTAAGTTTTATTTCTTTTGCACACTTAAAGACGGCCTTAGATTTACGTAGGTGCCTTTCCAAATACATCCGAGGGGAACGCTGTTTAGTTCTAGTATGGGGGGGATCTTCGATTTGATTTTTGCCTGCAGTCGTTGTTTATCATGTAATCCCGTTTTTACCACCTAGTATTGTATTAGGGATCTGCAATTTAGGCAGATTCAAAAGGTTTATAATAGAAATCGTTTGAGAAACTATTGTGTGTGGAATCTTGCTTAGCACATAAACTTATATTTAACTCTATCACTTCTTGTTCTTCACCTTATTAAAATTTGAAGCAATAGAATTCGTGAAAGCTTAGCCTATAATTGAGGAACTAGCTAAGGCTCAACACGCCTGATCGAGTAAAAAATTATTCTTATTCTACCCATTAAAAAAGTCGAAACTGTGACAAAACACTTATTTTATTTGAAAATTTTTAAATTTTTTTTATTTTTTTTGGTATTTTTGCAAAAATTTGGTGGTAAAAACGGGATTACATGATAACAACGGCTGCAGGCAGAATCAAATCGAAGATCCCCCCATACTAGAACTAAACATCGTCCTCGATGTTTTGAAAGGGGCACCTACGTAAATCTAAGGCCGTTTATGAAGTGTGCCAAAAGATAAAACGTTAGTCGATTAGATTTGGATACTGGATTCCCAAAATGAAGCTGAGGATGTGAAACTCTTGTGGATGAAAGACAAAACTGAGAGTACGAGAGTCTTCACAATCCGGGCAATCCTGGACAATTAACAACACAAACACGAAACACGGGTAATGGAAGAGGCGAGCCTCCACACAACAAGAAAACACTTATTCATTTCTACACAATACTACGATAAGCATGGGGTGCCTCCCACGAAGCGCTTGTTTAAGGTCGCTATGCTTGACCCGTCACCTGAATTTATTGGACATTGGGGAAACAAGTGGAAATTAAAATCATCACCGGACTTTCATTCAAGTGACTACGATAAGTATTGAATTTCATGAAAGTCCACTCTTTTTGAGATACGGAGTTTTGAGATAACTCGACGGTGCCGTACGGGAAAACTTGTGTGATAGTGAAAGGTCCTGACCAGCGGGTCTTTAGCTTGCCCGAGAAAATCTTTAATCTAGAGTTAAAGAGGAGGACTCGATCACCGACGTTGAAAACGCGGTTCTTGATCTTGGAGTCGTGAATCCTCTTTGTCTTTTCTTTATAGATTAAAGAGTTCTCATAAGCTTCATCACGGAGCTCATTAAGTTCATTCACTGAACTTTCCTATGGTCCCACCAGCGATTTCAGGTCAAAGTTCGTATGTTTTAAGGCCCAGTATGCCTTGTGTTCTAACTCAATCGGCAGATGGCAGGCTTTTCCGTAGACCAGCTTATATGGAGTACACCCAATGGGTGTTTTGTAAGCGGTGCGAAAAGCCCATTAAATGCCTCATCGAGCTATCGACCAATGAAGTTATGAATTTTTCGCCCTACGGTTCCTTTCAAGAATTCCGTTTTCAAACCATGATTTGGATACCTCGAACTTGTCCACTTGTTTGTGGATGATACGCGGTGGAGGAACCATGAGTGACTCCGTATATTAAGCAATACCTTTGCAATTGGTCAATTGCAAAAATAGGTTCCGCGATCCAATTATGAATTGCACGAGGGGCACCGAATTTGGCGAAGAGAGATTTAAGAAATTTCAAACAAACTCGGCCTCATTGGTGGGAGCGCTTTTTGCTTCAAACCCATTTATGATAATTAATCAACGGCCCGAGAGATGTATTTGATGCATTTGATGATGGGAATGGGCCCTCATAAAGTCAAATGCTCCAGACGTCAAAGATTTAACAAACTTGGATGGAATTTTGGTGGCAATCTCATCACGTGTGAAATTTTTCCTTGACTTGGCATGAGTGCAGTGTTTTAACCATCTTATGGGGCACTTTGTAGATTGTTGACCAAAAGAATCCGGAATCGAAGACTTTTCTTGCTGGTAGTTGAGCACCGTGATGTCCACCAGGTGTGACCATCGTGGCAAGCCATGAGGATGTCATGGGCCTTTCTTTGCCAAAACACAAACGTCAAATGAACTTGAACCCGCACAGATTTTAAACAAAAGGGAGCTTCCCAGAAATAATGCCATCACGTCTTTGAAGAATTTTCCTTTTCAGCTGGGTTGACACCCTTTGATCACGAAATTTCCCGCATAGGTAGATTTGCGATGACCAGCACAACCATGGGGTACTAGCATCAAGAACACAATCGAACTAAGAGTTTCCAAGAGGAAACTTTTCATTTACTCCTTTGGATCGAGCTCATTCTCGAAAGGATGCTCTAATCGTGAAAGAATGATCACCGCTAGGTTCTCAACTCTTCGAGTGTCAACATCATCAAAGTCCGAACTCCTATAAGGAACAGAACCATCGGAGCAATATCTCGCCTTAGAAACTTTCTTCAAGTAAAGAGATACAAGAGAGGCGGAATGATCCGTATACACAGTGCATTGTTCATGACAAGGTAAGATACGGAATTTTTCGAATGCCGTACACCACGGCTCACATTTCTTTCTCTGTCGTGGTGTAACTGATTCTGCCTCAATTCATTGTTTACCGTTGCATAAATGTATAGGCCTGAAAATGTTCTCATGACGTTGCCCAAGACTGCACCCTAAGGCGAAATCGCTTGCATCGCACATAAAGTTTCAAATGGTTCATTCCAGTCTGGGGAAATCAGGAAAGGAGCCTCAGGTTAGATAACTTTTTGAGATGTATAAATGCTTCAATACATTCTTTGGAGAATAAAACGCAGTCTCTTATTCACGCAAATGGGTCATGGGCGGGCTATTTTTGAGAAAAATCTGGATGCATCTTCTATAAACCCGGCATGCCCAGAAAACTCGGACACCATTTTTATAATAGTCGGGTGAGGGACTTTGGCGATAACGTAAATCTTAGCTTGAACGACCTCAATTCCCGCGCTTGGAGATTTTATGTCCAAGAACAATGCCTTCCTTAACCATGAAATGGCTTTTCTCCCAGTTTAGAGCTAAATTGGTGTCTTCACACCGCTTAAGCATCTTTTCCAAATGGGTTAGGCATGTAGAGAAAGAACTTCCAAAAACCAAAAAGTCATCCATAAACACTTCCATCATTTTTTCGATCATGTCGTGGAAGATTGCCATCATACATCTCTGGAATGTGCCTGGTGCATTGCAGAGGCCAAAGGGCATGCGGCGGTAGGCAAAGGTTCCGTATGGGCAAGTAAATGTTGTCTTTTCCTGATCATTTGGGTCGATGGGTATTTGAAAATAACCCGAGAAACCATCGAGAAAACAATAGTATTCGTTTCCCGCAAGCCTCTCGAGCATTTGGTCCATGAATGGTAGTGGAAAATGGTCTTTTCGGGTGGCTTCATTCAACTTTCGGTAGTCAATGCATACCCGCCATCCCGTAACTAATCGAGTTGGGATCAACTCATTTTGCTCATTCTCAACTACGGTAAAACCACCTTTCTTTGGTACACAGTGTACCGGGCTTACCCAGGGACTATCCGAGATAGGGTAAATTAATCCAGCGTCAAGAAGTTTTTCAACTTCTTTTTTGATGACATCGTGGATTTTTGGGTTTACCCGTCTCTGATGTTGGACCGCTGGTGTGTAGTCCTCTTCCATTAGAATTTTGTGAGTACAAAATTCCGGGTTAATACCCTTGATATCGGAGAGTTTCCAAGCGATGGCTCGCTTGTGGGACTGCAACACCTTTATGAGAGCGGCTTTCTCCCGGACACTCAAATCTTTAGCAATGATGACTGGTAACTTGTTGTCACCCTCCAAAAATGCATATTCGAGGTGGGGAGGTAAGTCCTTGAGCTCGACCTCGGGAGGTTCATCAATTGATGTTTCATCGGTTTTGGCTTCACAAATCTTAAGTTCTTTTCTAACTTCAGGAAAATGATTTGCATGGTTGGGAAGTGGTGATAAGGGCTCACTATTTAGGATAGCTTCAAGAAGAAGAATGTCCTTCTCGGGATCACATTCGGCATCATCAATTCCTGACTTATATGAAGTATCAGAAAGTTCAGCCTCGATTTCTTCAAGAATGAAATCACTACCCTCGAATGGAGTGAGGGTGGGAGAAGTGGTATCAACAATCGGTTCAAAGTAAGGAGTTTGGGGAAAAAAAAATTTACCATTTTGCTAATACTTCCGAGAACACCTAAAAAATTCTCTTGAGAATAATCCTCCACAAGCTATATCAATAAAGTCGACCTTTTAACTGATTCCATGGCATTGTAGGAGAAATTTTTTGTATCACCTACTTTGAAAGTCACGGATTGGTCATCATGTCTTAAGGTTATCTCTTCACCGTATACATCAATCAAGGCTCTTGCCATTGTTAAAAATGGTCTTCCTAAAATCAACTGGACTTTAGGGTCGGCATCATAGTCAACTACCACAAAAAAAAAATATACGGCTGAGAAAGAAGAAGGTACAACCTTCACAAAAACATCTTCGCCAAGCCGGTGGGAGTAAGATCGATCGGATCGGCTAACTCGAGTAACATTCCTAGTATTTGGTCAGTCTTTGTAGATTAAGCTTTTCAAATAACGGAGAGGGTCATTCAGATTAAGCTTGCACCGAGATCGTCCAAGGCCAAGCATTCATCCAACTCTGGGAAATCCACGGTTATCAGAAATCGACCCGGGTCCTTTTTCCCCTAATTTCTCAGGAAATGTCCTTTAGGATGACTGCTGAGCAATTTTCATTAACCGGTGTTTTTGGTTTAATTCCAAGTCTGGTCTTGATGTTTAAAAGGCTTTCTGAACATCGGGCAAACTTTAGGCAAGTGCATGAGACATCCGCGCAGCTCAGCTCGAAGTGGAGGATTCCAAAAAATTTCCATGAATTTTCAAGCTAAAAGGACGTCCTTTTCGCGGAATTTTTTCCTTGTTTACCCTAGATGGGATATGTTAAAAGTCGTTTTTGGCTCCTAGGCATGACAACTGGTTCATCAACTTGGACTATTGGAGGTTGGACGTCTTTGGTACTTCCGTTAGGAAGCACCGTGTCCTTTGTCACCGGTTTCAACTTCCACTACCGAGGAAAGGTGGAATTTGAGGTCCATCATATGAAATACCGCTTCTGGTGGTGATTGCCTTCATCACCCTTCGGGTTAGCAATGGTGTTTGCTAGAAGAGAAGCCCGAACTTGAAGTAGAAGCTTGGATGGAATTTACGATTTTGGTGCAAGTCGTTATGTTGGACATTTTGGTTTTGCATGTTTTGCATAACCGCATCATTAGCCTTGACATAGCTCTCAAAATCAGTTTTTGACATACCCGAAGCTTGATGAGATGGGTAAGCTGGGTGTTGATTAACCGGGGGTTGATACATTGGGGCTTGTTGTTGAACCTAGGGTCGTTGGATTTGACCCTGGTTGTAGCCATTCCCACGGTTTTGGTTCCAACGATTCTGATTGTTGGCTTGGCTGTTGTGTTGCATGGGAGGAAAACCGGGTGGTCTGATTTGGTTCGCCATCGGTGGCGGACAGTAACCGGAATTTCCTTGGTTGAAATTTGCTGCGGCTGCCTCAGACGTATTCTATGATGTTTATCTCGGTAATTGTTTTGCTATCGGTAGCCCACGACAATAACGAATACGAGGGGCACCACCGCAGGTAACACAACTTTGCTCAATCGCTTTTACGGGAGCGGGAGCTGGAACTGGAGATGTCTGCTTGTCGAGAAGTAGAGCTCTAACCATAGTCTGTTATCAATTCACAACATCGGAGATAACTCCCGTGAGTGGAAGCAGCTCGGTACTCACTTTAGCAAACAGCTGGCTTTGCTTCGGATGTGACGAACTTGGACTTGCTCTCGATAGATGCTTGAGCTATCAGCGGCCATTTTGTCAAAAAGTTACCACCTGCCGGCGGAGTTCAAAGGAGTCTTGACATGACAATTAAGGCATTGTAAAATGTATCAAGTTGGTGAAGCACTGAGAACCATGATGTGGACATGCTCGGAGAAGAATCTTTGAACGATCCCATAGCCTCACTAAACGACTCGATCAAATGTCTGTTTTGAAATTGGTAATTTCGTCCGAAATTTGACGTTTTAAAGGAGGGAAAAACTTATTATATGCATTTAGCAATAGGTCATCCCATGTCAGAATTGATCGAGGGGGTACTTACTCAAGCCATATCCGGCTGCCCCCTCGAGAGAGAAAGGAAAAAGCATCAACATAATTGATGTGGTTCAGGGGACATTAGGTATCTCAAAGTAAGAGTGATTTTGATTAAAGTAACTATGAGGAGCATGTGGTCCTCGTTGTCATGTCCGAAGAACTGCTTGTTCGGACAAGAGTTAGCAACCCAGCTTGAAATCTCAAAATTTGCTGCTCGATTTCAGGAACAACAATTGCGTCCTCCGATCCCTCGGTGGAGCCTAAGCAAATTTTTTTTTCTTCCATAAGTTCGATTATCAGCCATCGTATCTTTGGGAGGTTCAACAAGATTCGAGGAAACTTGTTGTTGTTGTCCGTTGATGTTGTCGAAGACGACGAGCTGAAACGAGTGCGCATGCACAAAAATAGAGAACAAAGAGTATTTTTTATGGTTTATTACAGTTTTATTCCAATCTAATTTAAATCAGACAGAACCTAAAACTAGACAACTTGAACCCAAATAGTCTACTTACTTCACGGTAGCTCTCAAAAAGATAAACGCACAGGTGAGCGGAGGAGTAGGAATAGCGCGAAGCTTATTTCTCCTTTCGGGTCGTAGTTCCTAGGAACAACCCTCCTTATACCCACTGTAATAGTTTGTTTAACTTTATCAAAGTGTGCCGTATGTACGAAGAGACACAAATGGCAAGTTTTAAATCTTTTGTTCGAGTTGGGAACCAACAAGTTCACCGGAAGTTATTATGATAATACCTCAATTGAGAATATTATATTTTGGTATTTTACCAATTTGTGAATTTTATTTCTTTTTATGGACAATGTTTTTATATTTTTGGTTTTCTTTTGTTTTTATATGATAATTATACTAATAAAAGAAAATGAAAAATATTTTTGTACTTTTTATATTTTTATAAAAGAAAATATTCACAGATTCAAACACAAGTTTTCAAGAGTAACGATACTCGTTTTCAGCCTCCCCGGCAACGGCGCCAAAATTTGACTCGCGAAAACTTACTCCTTAAAACTTATCTATATATGATATAAATACATAGATAAATGTAAACAAATATAAATATATATCAAGGAACAAAATCCGCGAGACCAATGAAACCGGAAGCAGTATAGAGTGTTCCCGGGTCGTTATGTCCCAACGAGGCTAAAATGGAAAATCGAGAGACGATTGATGATTGATGTTTGAATATGACAAGGAATGATTGGGCACTAGACCTAATTAGCAAATGCACATAAAAATAAACAAAGAAAATAAGCTGGAACAAGAATAAAAACTAGAAATGGAGAAAACACTTAAAATTTGTACACTAAGACACAAATAAGCTCAAATAAGCTTATGACAAACCAAATAAGCTATGCTAACTCTAAATAAGCAAATTCAAAAAGCAATTAAGCTAAATTAAGCAAGATAAATTCAACAGTACTAACAGCAGTACTAACAGTTTTAACTACCAGTACTAACTTGGAGTTAGTACTGCTAGCTTTAAGTTAGTACTGGTGTCGTTAAGTTAGTACTGCTAGGCTAATAAAACACAAAGAAACAAGAAATAAGCAAATAAGCTAAAACAGAAGTTTAACTACCCAAAATAAGCACTTAAGCATAAGAATAAGCAACCAGAATAGACTATAATGATAAATAAGCTAGAAAACTAAAACTGATAAACTATTGAAAATACTTTGAAAAGGAAAATAAGCTTAAATAAGCTTACTCCTAAAAACAGTAAAGGAAAATGGTTTAATCTACTCTAAAAAGCTAAGGAAATTTTAAATAAGCAGAAATAATAAGCTGGTAAGCTAAAATGAACCACCAGTACTAACAGTTTTAACTAACAGTACTAACTTGGTGTTAGTACTGGTAGCTTTAAGTTAGTACTGTTCCAAAAGTGAACTAGCAGTACTAACTACAGGTTAGTACTGCTAGTTGAAAATACCCCTTAAAAATCATTTTTCTTTCAAGCTAATTAAAAACAGATTATCAAATAACAAATTAAAACACTTATAAGCGACTTTTAATCAAGAATAAGCACTTAAATAAGCTGAATTGGCCTAGCAGTGTTAACTCATAACTAGCAGTTTTATCAAATGAACTAACAGTACTAACTTGAAAGTTGCACAAATCACTTTTAAATTAACAACTAAGCAAGATAAGCACTAAAAGCAGTTCTGCAGTAAATAAGAACAATAAGAAAAAGAGAGACTTACAACACCCTTGCTCAAAACAGGGTCAAACAATAAATCTACAAGCTCTAGCTTGCATAAAACAAGCTAGTGAGAGTCCATAAGCCCATCCAGAACTGGCTTATCATCCATAAAATAAGCTGTGGTATATTTGAGAGTGATTTTTGTGATTTTCTCTTAACTACTTAACTTTTTAAACTTACTTAATTAAAGCAGCTTATAAACAAGCTGTGTTGAGAGCTTTTTAAACACAAATCAACACATTCAAGAAACTTAACACTTGGAATTGTAAATTGACTTAAAAACTTAAATTTGCATTAAAACTAAAGCTGAAAGTAAAAGCTGTAAATAACTGAAAATAAGCTAAGTTATATTAAAAATTAAAAACTAACTAGATGCCTCAAAGGCTTACAAAAAGCTCTATTTTATAGCCGAAGTCTTCATCTTTTTGGACTTCTTCTTCGTGATTTATCTTTTGTAGAGACAAAACAAAGTGTGCTTGTTGTGTGAGGAGATTCTAAAGCAAATCTCAGCCTTCAATTTCTTTTGTGCTTCTTTGGAATCAATCTCAGCCATTTACAATACTTGGGAATGGTGAGGGATTGCCAACATGGCCTTTATACAGCTGGGGGGAAATAGTAGGGTGGATAAAATGATTTTGGCTAAGATGTTGAGTGGTTTTGCAGGGTAGAAGGTATGGGAACGACAACCAGTAGCACCTGGGATTATTGTTTGGGGCGGGAAAGAAGGCTTTTGGGTAAGTAGGCAGTTTTGTCCCCTCAAGTTATAAAACTTGAATGAAATCTTTGCCCGGTTTGCAAATTTGACCCTTGCTTTTTATCTTTTGCAATTCAACTTGAGGTTTGGCAGTTTTAGCCCCTCAAGTTGTATTTTCTTTCACTTGGCTGACTTTTGACTTTGTCCTTTCCATTCCGTGCTTGGATTTGTTTGTTTTTGGCTTTCTTTTTGTTCCTTTTCTTGAATATCCGTTTCCTGCACAATACAAATGCAAAACATACAAATACAATGTATTTTTGGTATGTTTTTAATCTTTTAAGTCCGTTTAATGGAAAATGGTATGTGTAATTAAGCACATACCAAAGCTTCTTCATGCTATCAAAATTTATTATGGTGGTAGTAACAGGAACATAATTTGATGGGACTATTGGGGGAGGCAGTGCTTCAGGTGTTGATTCTATCAATTTATAACAACAATGTTAGGATAATATCTATAAGCAAATAACACAAGTAAAGTTTAAGAAGGAAACATGATGTTTTCAACAAAGAAAGACATAATATTAAGTAAAGAACAAATGGTAGTCCTATTTACATAGGGTTAAAACTAATTAAAAAAAATTATCTGCAATTTTATGATTTAAGAACTAGTTAACCAATAACTACGAGTACGCAGCGGATATGGATCTAGTTAGCATATATGATTAACACACAAATAATATGAGAAAACTAACCTTTGATGAAAGACTTGAATAAATTAAACGAGAATCTAAAAGCTTTGAAACTAGTGGTTAAAATACCACCTCTACGGTTGCTCACACAACACGTCAACCAAGTGCGCCAAGATGCTAGTCTTGCTTCACGTACCACCCAAACAACTATTGTATACCTTTGTAACCTAAATCAAGTACCAAAAACAACCCTAGTGGATTGTACCGAAAATCAGTAAGCTATATTAGGGTTTCTGCCAATTTGGGTTCAACCAAAATTTGATTGTTCCAACCGAAAATCACCAAAACAAAAGTTGTTTCTAATTGTTGTCAACCCTTTGAGAACCTATAAACCAAAGCCCTAACCTCCTGTGAACCTTGTTGGATCGAATCACACTTTGAATTCCCCTTTTTGGGATTACCGAAAATTAACAGTGAAGAAAAAGTAAACTAAAAATCAAAAAAACACTAGTTAGGGTTTTATAAGATCGGTTGTTTTGAGAGGAGATGGAGAACGAATGTCTTTGAGAGTTTTAGGGTTGTGTGTTCATCAAATGACTTGGGGTGAAGGTGTATATATACTACCTAAACCCTAATCATGATAGAACTATAAAACCACAAGTCCATCCTTTTCACAACTCTATTCTCTTTTCTCTTATCCCAAAAATGAACCTAAACACCTTTCTAGATCCTTCTTATGGCCGGCTAACATTAGGGGCCATTAAGGTTCTATGCCTTGTCGTTTTTAGTCCTTTAGTTTACTTAAGAAACGTACGTGAAGTTTAAACGCACTCTAAGTATCTTAACTTGTGTGCCCCCAATAGTCTCATATATTTCTAGTCGTATTAGTGCTAGTCTAACTAATATATTCCAACAGCTCCCATTTGGGAGTTGGAGTAGCAGACTGCCCATATACTAACGACGAAAACGTTTAGCAACACTCACATCCGTTATTAAAACTAAAAATGTCCGAGATCAAGTTTCAAAAACATTCTTAGTAGCATGGTTATGTATCTCTTGCTATAATCATCCCTTTGTCACAGATACCGTTAAACATGGATAAAGGATCCTAAAAAAAACTCATCCATATAGTTTTAAACCATTTAGATTTCGTTATAGAAATTAATTCTGATTACCAAATGTAATCAAGAATCATCTTGCAATACCATTGGTTCGGCCAAACAATTATCCTGATTAATGATTTTAGAGAGGCGCTAATGGTAGATCAATTACACTATTATCAAGTGGAGAAACAAATTCTTTATTGAATACAAGTGTTGTGGATGCTGCTTTACATCACTTCTAATAATAGCCTTTATAACTACCATTTTCAGGTTAGCATTTTACTTAAAATTAAAAAGTGATATCCATACATACATAACTTTTTTGTATTTTCAAGTCTAAGGATGACTTAACTAACCATATTCAAAATCTTACTTATGATAATGGATCTAAAAGTAAATATTCAAAGGTTGGGGTGTCCAATATGCATCTCTTATGAATAACATATAAGTTTGGCGGGACCCATCCATATATTCAAAGAATATAACCAACACTCACATTTTTCTTGTGTAACAATATTCCCATGTTGTTAACTGATAATGGACATATTTAGAATGATAAATCATTTAAGGATTAAACATGGAAATATAGGATAACAATTATTATATAAATGAAAACAAATACTAAGTATCTTTATTCATCAGTAAATAAAATTGTCTTACAATCCCAATTATCCAAATACTAATAAAACACATATTTACATGAGACCACTACCTGGAAGCATTCCAATATTCTTAGTATGTTCTGAATGCTTTGGAAAGGCTAATGCTTTAGTAAAAGGATTAGCTAAGTTGTCATCTGTGTGAACTTTTTCTAGCTTTATGTTGCCATATTTAGTAACTTCACGAAGGTACTGAACTTTGGCATAAAAATGTCTAGCACCTTTAGTGATTCCTGTTTCATTAGCTATAGCAATTGCTCCAATATTATCACAATACATATTTATGGGTTCTTTAATTATGGAAACAACACCCAACCCAAAAATGAATTTTCTGACCCAAATAGATTCCTTAGAAACATCATAAGCAGCAATATACTCAGCTTCTGCAGATGAAGTTGTGAAGATGCTTTGCTTTGTACTCTTCCAGTCAATAGCACCTCCATTTAAAACGAATACATATCCAGTCTGAGACTTGAGGTCATTAGCAACCGTCAGATATCCAGCGTCAGTGTAGCAAGAAACCCTGAGCTCTCGTTTTATATCACCTCCGTAAACAAGAAACATATCCTTAGTATTCCTGAGATACTTCAGAATGTTCTTAACAGTAGTCCAATGAAGATCACCTGGATTCTGTTAAAATCGGCTTATTATGTTCTGAGCGAATGCAACATCAGGGCGAGTATATCTCACAGCATACATAATAGAGCCCACAGTCAAGGCATATGGCACATTCTGCATGCGCTTTAATTCAGCAGGTGTTGAAGCACCTTGTGATGATCTCAATTTAAGCTTTTCTTGCATGGGGATACTTCCACGTTTGGAAATTTCCCATGTGAAGATCTCTTTAAGAATTTCTCAATATCAGCACTGTTGACACAAACCAATTACCGCCGTGATCTACACTGTAGATCTTGATTCTAAGAATATATGCAGCTTCACCTAAATCTTTCATAGCAAAACACCTTCCAAGGTAGGATTTTACATCTTGTAACATTGGAATGTTTTTTCCCATGATCAATATTTCGTCGACATACAAGATTAGGAAAGTGACATTACTCCCACTAGCTTTAAGATATACACATGGCTCATCACGATTTTGAGTGAAACCAAATTTCTTTATTTCATCATCAAATCCTTTATTCTATTGCCTTGATGCTTGCTTAAGTCCTTAAATGAAACGCTTTAGCTTGCATACTCGGTTTGGATATTTTGGATTGACAAAACCTTTAGGTTGCTCCATATAGACCTCTTCTGAGAGATGTCCATTAAGGAAGGAAGTTTTGACATCTATTTGCCAAATCTCATAGTCATAAAAAGAGGTTATGGCTATAAGAATCCTAATAGCTCTAATGTCTGCAACAGGAGAGAAGGTTTCTTCATAATCAACCCTATAGGTTTGAATGAAACCCTTCGCTACAAGACGAGCTTTAAAGGTGTGTACAGCTCCATCCATGTTGGTCTTCTTTTTAAAGAGCCACTTGCTACCAACGGTTTTGCCGTTAGGAGGAAAATCAACTAAGTCCCAAACTTCATTGTATTTCATGGATTACATTTCCACATTCATAGCATTAAGCCATTTTTCAAATTTAGGATCCAACAATGCGGCTTTATAGTTAGTGGGTTTACCAAGATCCCCTAACTCATGCTCCTCAACATCGACGTATAAGCACATACGATCCGGGGCATGTCGTATCCTTGTAGACCTATGAATGGGAATGATATCACTTTGAGGTTCATCAATTTCTTGATCATCCTCATCATGATGTGAGCTAGTGTTTTCAGAAGGATGCGTATCTTCTTCTTGAATTATTTCAAGATCTTCTAAACTCCCACTTGCTTCTTGAGTTATAAGACTATTCTCAAAGAATTCAGCATTCCGAGCAACAAATACTTTGTTCTCAGGTGGGTAGTAGAAAGAATAACCCATTGTTTCCTTTGGGTATCCTACAAAGATACACTTAATAGATCTGGGCTCTAACTTGTCAGGCTTGGTAAGAGTATCTCGCTTAACAAGTGCCTCACAACCCCAGACTTTTAAGTAAGACAACTTAGGGGCTTGCCCATACCATACTTCGTATGGTGTCTTTTCAACCTTCTTAGTTGGAACCATATTGAGAATGCGTGCAGCAGACTCAAGGGCATAATCCCAAAAGGACTTTGGAAGAGTTGTTTGACTCATCATGGAGCGAACCATATCTAATAGGGTTCTATTTCTCCTCTCAGACACTCCATTATGTTGAGGCGTGTAAGGAGGAGTGCGATGGGCAATGATCCCATGCTCCTTTAGATGATCTAAAAACTCTTGACTCATATATTCGCCCCCATGATCAAAACGTAGCGATTTTATGGTCTTCCCGAGTTGGTTTTCTAATTCCTTTTGAAACACTTTAAAAGTTTCAAACACTTCATGTTTATGCTTCAACAAGTAAACATAACCATAACGACTAAAGTCATCAGTGAAGGTGATGAAGTAGCTAGCTCCTTGTCTTGACACAATTCTAAATGGGCCACATACATCGGTGTGTATTAGTCCAAGTAGATCTTTAGCCCTTTCCACTTGATGTGAATAAGGTTTTCGTGCCATCTTTCCAGACAAACATGAAACACATTTTTCAAAGGACTTAGAGTCAATTGAATTAAGAATTCCATCATGTTGCAACTTCTCAATACGTTTCTTGCTAATGTGTCCAAGACGACAGTGCCACAAGAGAGAAGAGTCCAAGTTTAACTTGACTCTTTTATTGCTAACAGCATACATAGAACTAACATTTGTATTAGAATCAGATAAATCAATTTCATAGATACCATCCTGTGGAACGGCACTAAAATAAACCAAATTATTTATAGAAACTGAAATTGTATTATCATAATCAAAACGGTTAATAAAACCATCGTTATACAAACAAAAAACTAAAATAACTCCTCTAGTTATAAACGGAGCATAATGATAATTGTGTAAAACTATAACTAATCCACTAAGGAAACACAAATGATAAGATCCAATAGCTTCGACGGCTGCACGTTGACCATTGCCCATGTATAGACTCAAAGCTCCTGGCTTCAGCTTCCTATTTTTTAACACCCCCAAATTTACACGCAGCGAAACCAACAATTTGGGTGTTAAATAATAGTACAATAGTCATAAGACATAAA
>BQNB010017446.1:31311-69929 GCA_026074375.1 Tanacetum coccineum | reverse complement strand
ATTCCTTCTGGTGAAAGTAAGGTACACATCGAGGTTTTGTCAGTGTTGTAAGGAAATAGGCTACCGATTCCTGACGGCTCGCTACCGTTGTGTAGGTAGTTAAAAGACCACAGGACTTGAAATTTGGCTATAATAATAATGTAATAAACTGAAGTCGAAATAAGACCACTGGACCATGGTCGGCTCGCATACTGATGTGGCAGTCGTTTAAAGGGTGGAGGTAATAATAATAATAATAATAATAATAAGAATTGTGGGCTGATAAAAGATTACTGGACCATGGTCGGCTTGCATACCGATGTGGCAGTTTTCAAAAGAAGGCCCATAGTAAGAATAATAAATCCGAGACTGATAAAAGTTTACTGGACCATGGTCGGATCGCATACCGATGTGGCAGTTTTCAAAAAGGTCGAGGATCCCCTGGTCGAAATAAGACTCCTAGACCATGGTCGGCTCGCATACCGATGTGGTAGTTGTTTAAAGGACTGAGGGATAATAATGTTGCAATAATAATAAAGCCAAATTTCGACTCCGGGGTTATCTAAATAAAGCCTCCGTCTCTGGACTCGTTGTTGAGTTGTTTCGGATGAAATAAAAAGGATAACCCCTAAATCATGCGAAATTAGAACCTTAATGTGGACCTTATTCTCACTATATCGTCTCTTTAAGAAAGGATTTCAAACTAATTATGGTCTAAACCGGGCACCTTTATGATGATAAGGACATAATTTATTTGTCACCAATAATTATAATAAAATCCTTAGAGGAAATTAGGAATAAGGAAGCGAAAAGTAGCTGCGTTTACACAATTAGCATTTATGAGTAGTGTTAGCGTCTAATCTTATATTTAACTATGATTTCGTTTTAAGCTTGGTTTGGGGATTGTGAAAATCAAGGATGACGATTTCCCATTCTTAAAATCCTTTTAATAATTTTATTAAGTTTTATCTTAGTTTTTATCTAATAATGAATAAGTGGTTAAAATGGGGGCGCTTTAGAAATAAATGATTTTTGAACCCTTTAATCGACCGTTTCTATTCTTGTTTGATGTGAGGGGTCATAAGTTAAAGGGGGTTAAATTATTTATTTCCGGGTGTATTTTATAAACATTGCGTGTGGGACCAGCAATGGTTTAGTGTGGGGGAATTTGATGTATGCTTAAAAACATATCATTTATATCCCGTAAAACACTATTAATCGGACTAAAAATGCTAAAATATGGATAATTATCTTGCAAATATGTTTGTTTGGTATTTTTATGTCTTGCAGGTAAAAATGATTGAAAACAAAGCAAAAACGGGTATTTACGGGTTCGTTTCGATCAAGTGTGCTTAATATTCGAGATCAAGACAAAGTCATGAAAAGTCCCCGAGCATGCCATTGGAAAGAGCGTGAGAAAATGAGTCCAACGGTGCCCTCGGATACAAATCGTTTCGCAACTACCAAATTGTGATAACCGGTAATATTCCCAAGGCTAAGTATAATAAAATATTATAGTTTTGTATGTTGAAGTCTTTCGATCTTGTCAGTTTTCCTGATGAAAGCTGAAAAGTTAACTTCTGCCGTCTATTTTTGTGTAAAAGCGGTTTCGGTTTAACCAGGAGTTTTGATGAAGTTTTGAGTTTGTGAATGAATCATTTATGATTCGTTTTTCTGTTTTAGAGTTGTTTTGAGGTTTTCAGAGCTTTCCGGGAAGTTTTCCCGCGTTTAGCAAAAAATTGTCACGCAGCGCGTACTAGCACGACAGTTTATTTAAGTGTGGAGATTTCTGAAGTTGGGAATGTGTTAATGGGTTTATTTATTTAATAAATTCATAATAATGAAATAACGTCGATTTAAATCATAAATCGTGAGTGTGAGATTTGAAAGTTATCAGAAAAATGGTTGTTTTCGTGAAATTCGGTAAAAGACCGTTACGGTCGTAAAAAGGTGAAATTTTGGGTGAATATAAGTTTCCAAGCTATATTTAGTGATTTGAAGTATTTTTAAATGGATGAGCAAGGTTTGGTTGAGTTTTGTTAAAAATTCATGTTTCGGTCCGGAGTCGGCCGATAACGGCTCAAAATGAATTTTTGTAGATATTTAAGGTGATAAGAGTCGTATGAATAACCCAGGTTTATGGAAAAATGATTTTAAACGCAATGGAAATGATAACTAAATTTGGTTGACGTTTTAAATAGATGAAAATTGAGTTTTTAAGTGATCCCGACACAAAATGAAAGACCCTAGACCTTCCCTAGGATACTATTCGGTCAAGGATAGCAAGGAGAGAAAAGAAGGCTATTTTTTAGTTAATATGTCTCCTTAGTACATTTAAAACCACCATAACCTCAACCATTTCACTTATTATCTCATTTCAAAATAACACAAAAAAAATTATCTTTTTCTTTCTCTCTTTATACTTGGCCGAACCACAAGGAAGAAGAAAAACAAAGATTTTGAAGATTTTGCCAAGAACACGGGTTAAGAATATATTATTGGGTTGATAACTAGTAGTTTCGGGTTGTAGAAACAAGGTTTTTAGTCATACACGCGCGTCTTGACCAAACCAAGCTCATCACACAAGTAAGTTTTTATAAAACTTTAAATTTAAGTTGTACTTTTGTGCTTACTGTGATGTCTACACGCTAGTTGTACAAGTTGAATGTCAAAAAGGTCAAAACTTGAAAACGAATAAATATAAAGGGATGTTGTGCGTCGGCTTATAAAAGAAAGGAAGAAAAGAGTTTTTGAGTTTAAATAAAATGGTTATTGTGGTAATTTTTCATTTTTGTAAAAGTGCTTATAAGGGCTTATTCGGGGGTTTTGCTTATTTAATAACCTAGGGAATAGCGTATTGAACTTATGGTATTTTTGGTATAAAGGGTTTTGGTGTGGGCTCGGCCCAACCGACCCATTTGGCTATGCTCGGCCCAATAAGGGTGTGTTTGGTTTGGTTCCGGCCTAACAAGGGTGCGTCAAGGGTGCGTTTGGATTGGTTTCGGCCCAACAAGGGTGCGTTTGGTTTATTCGGTCCGACACCAAGGTGGGCTCGGCCCACACGAACTTGGTAATTGGACTTGGTCCATGGTTAAGCTTATAGCTTATTTTGTTTTGGGTTCGGCTTATTTTGAGCTTATTGATTTTCGGCTTATATAAAAAGCTTATGGCTTAATTAGTTTTGACTTATTTATATTATGAGCTTATAGCTTATTGTTCCGGCTTAATGAGTCACGGTTATGAGATTTTGATTTATGTTTGTTATAACTTAATGGGCTTAAAGTCCATGGGGTTGATTTGTATTTTGGGGTTTATGAAAAGGAGTATGGACTAATCTTTGCTATCGGGCTAAGTAACTAAGACCATTGATATGTGTGAAAACACATATCCGTTTTTATATCAAAAATAACCCATTAAAGACAAAATTGTGCTTAAAATGCTTGTATATTGCTTGTTTTGTCTTTGTGATTGTGTAGGTATGGATAATGCAAATATCACAAGAAAACGGTCAAAACCGGACAAACACGGACACGAGAACGGATAGAGTATACAAGAGCCGGGAGAATGCTTTCAAGGTCAACCATTGGTCAACATTGGTCAACTACAAGAAGACAAAAACCCTCAAATTACCCAAATTTTCTTTAATGTTAAACCAAATTGCAAAAATGGTCCCTAAGCCCTAACGGTGTTAACTCTTTAATATATAAAGAGTTAACACTCGTTATCCTCTTTATAATAACCCAAAAACATACCCGGCCCAATTCCTTTTCTTTTTTATAAACACAGGTCAAAGCCCACTTTACCCCGAGTCAAACCCCCACCCAAACGGTTAAATAGGCGCCAAAACCCATTTACTATTCATCGTCCCTTCCATTTTACCCCGAGTCAAAATCAAAGGGCAAATGGAAATTGAGGACGTGGCTAAGTGATTCAAGTGCCAAGGAATGATGTGGCAGAGTTATACGTCACATGAGCCTCCCATTGGTCAATCCCCACAAAGAGTGACACGCGGATTTAGAAAGAAGCACACCAAGGACAAGGATTTTGCACTAAAGTTAGTGCAAAAGAAGTACAATGAGCCTGACACACGGAATGCCACGTTGGCAATCCGTGTGCTCACTCATTTAATCCAACGGCTCAAATCAAGGATCCAATGATGAGCAAATATTCAAGGGACAAGATCAAATGGATAAGGAGCAGGCAAGAGACCTAGAAGCATCCTCTCAGGCTATAAAAAGCCCCTCACACTCACACACATAATATCTTCTTTTCCTGCATTTTTTTAGTTCTTAAGTAGCTTATGTAATTTTTTAGTTTAAATGTAATTTCTCATTAAGCTTTTGTATTTTCAATTCCAAGTTATGTAATCTGTTTTTAAATCAATGAAATATTAGTTTACTTTATGTTCACAATCTGTTTTTACTTTAAAGCTTTTATATAACTCAAATGTTTTAGTTATGTTACATAAGCTTAATAAAGCTCATCATAAGCAGATTTGAGTCTATAGCTCACGCTTGGAGCCTCAAAGTAGTCATTTAATAAACTAAAACTTTTAAAATCAGATTAATTCCTTTGCTAAATGGGATTAAGCTATTTGGATGATGAGCTAGCAATGGATGAGCTCATAGGACTTAACTAGCTTATCCTTATGATAAGCTAGAGCTTGTAGACAACTTACTTTAGCATATTAAGCCTTTGTTTAGCTAAGGCCTTTGTAAGTTTTCAAGTTCCTTTACTGTCTTTAATTTCTTAGTTTAGAATTGCTTAATTTGCTTATTTGCTAGCTTATTTGTGCTTAATTCTGTCTACTTGAGCTTATTAAATATGTTTGAGTATCTGTTTTTAAGTTTTATAGCATAGATCTTAGTTTTCTTAGTTTTGATTCATAAAACTATCAAAAACTCAAAAATAGTTAGCATAACTAGTAGCTTATTGTTTCTGGCTTATTTGCTTATTGATAATTGCTTGTTTAGGTTGTTATAATCTGTTCATTATTTGGTATTTAAGTTTTAATCACTAAATTTCTATTTCATAAACTAAAATGGAATTTATTAGGTTTAAAGGGGTGTTTGGCACAAGTGTAAAATGGGTCAGTTTGGTTTCAAGTATGGGTTAAGGTCATTGGTACTTATTTCATAAGCTGAGTTTAGCAATTTTAGTCAAGTAAGTTTTGATTTTAAGGTTTATATTTCAAGTATTAAGATTATAGGATTGATATGTTGAGGCTGTGGTCATAAGCTCTAAGTTCTTAGGCTTTAATAGCTTGATTCTCTTCTAAGCTGTTTTTGTTGCTATAAATGATCTTTTCCTAGTGTGTTAATGGCATTGGAAACATAGCTTAAGGATTGCACCATTTAAAATTGAGTATTGGATCTAGTTCCTGCCAACTGCATCAGCAATTTTATATTGCAAACAGCCTTTTTCTAGCTTAAATTTCAATAGGTAAAAAATGTTTTTAGCTTTTGGAATTTTGTGCACAAGTAGATTATAGGATAAAGTAGATAGGTTAGGGCTTATGTTTGTTTAAAGAGCTTATTTAGTTATCTGTTTTATAGCCTGCATTTTAGTTCCTATCTTTTTATAAAAAGCAAAAATATTAGAGCTATTGTGCATTAAACAGTTTTTAATTAGATTTTTCTCAGCTTATTAATGAGATTTCTAAATACTTTTTGAGAACTGTTTTAAGTAGTCTTTAGGATAAGCTCTAAGTAGGTATAAGCTGTTTTGCTTAAAGTTCTTGTTAGTTAGCTTAATTTTAAGCTCAAAGTCTGCCTAGGGCCTGTTTGGTTCTAAGATTTCATTAAGTGCTTTTTAGAGTTTTATTGCTTATTGCTTTTAAGCTTTTGTTTAATTCTTATACTAATTAGCTTATTAGGTTAAAATTCAGTTCGTATTAGCGATCCCCTTATTAAATCAGTTGAAAAAAATAGAGTAGTCTGCCTGCATGTCCTATTTCAGTTAGCTTTTTCTTAGCCTTATTGAATTTCAAATTACTTTTAAAAAGCAGTTTTAAATAGTCTTTAGTATAAGCTTTAAGGATTTCTAAGTCATTTCATCATAAGGTTCCATTTGCTTATTTGAATTTAAGCTCAAAGTTGCTTATCTTTCTGTTTGAACTCAGAATTGCTTAAGTGCTTATTTGGCTTTTTCAGCTTATGGCTTATATCCTTGTGCTTATTTCTTTCATAAGTAGCTTATTAGTGTAAACTTAACTAGTTAGTAGCTTATTGATCTTAGTTTTCAGCTTATTTCAGTTTATTAGGTTCTTAAATTTTCTAAAAAACCAAAAATATAGTTAAGTAGTTCTGTCATGTTTTCAGCTGTTTTACAGCTTATTTAGGGCTTTTCAAAAATAATTTCTTTTAGTAAAAGTGCTTAATTTTAGCTTATCTACAACTTTGTTTTTATAAGTTTTCAAAAATAAAAAAAAGGGAAGATGGAAATCGGGGGTGAGCAAGGCTCGAACCCCCGACCTCAACATCCTCAACCTTTATAAACGCCTCACACCACACACCTCTAACCAACGTGCCCTGGGGTCTTTTTCGTTATAGATTCACAAGATTTATTATTTGTATACGTTTTTGCCTCTTTAGTACAATAAGCTGTTTAAGCTTATTACACAGCTTATTCGATAAGCTGTGTAACCAAGCTTATTTTTCCTAGGTTCTTATTAGTTCAAGCTATTTTCTATAATTTTTTCAGAATTTTTATAATTAGTTTAGTATTTTTAAACATTTATTTTTATTAAAAACTTTAAAAAATCATAAAAAATAGAAAAATAATCAAAAAATATAATTCTTTTTTAGAAAATTTTCTTTTATCATAAAGTTTCTAGGAAAAATAGTTTTGTTTTCGTAGGGTTAAAATTGCAAAATTTCAATTTTTAAAGAACGGGTTTCGTTTCCGTTCACGTTTTTCGTGTTTTTAAGCTCATTTCAACTCCGTTTTTGTTCTAGTTTTCTTTAAACTTACTTTTTAGTCAATTAGAGTCTATTAAAAGTGAAAAATTCATCTTAGGTTTAATTTTGGAAATTTAGGGTTTTTAATCACCATTTAGGGTTCCCGTTTTGCGTTTTTAGTTAAAAAGTTTAATTTCCCGTTATTTGTTTTCGTGCTTAATTGTTATCATTTGCTTATTTTAATTGTTTTTTTATTATTCATAGAAATAGATAATCAAATCAATCTTTGTTATCATTCAAATCATTGTCCAAACAAAAACGTGGTTTCACCGGTAATCACTTACCGGTAAATATACGTATTATTATATATAATTGTGAGAATTTTCCTTACGACCTTTGTCCTCAAGGGTAGTTTGGTAATTTTCTATACTTATTATATTTTATTAATACGTGTATATATTACTATCAATCAGTTTTTGGCGCCGCTGCCGGGGATTTGTGATTAAGATTCTTTCGTTTGAAGTTTGTTGATCGTGATTTGGAGAACCTTTCGTTTTCGAAAGTTACGCTTTTAAGAAAATCAAAAATATAAAAAATATAAAAAATATAAAAAGTAAAAAACTATTTTCTTTTCTTTTTAGTGTAAGTAGAAGATTAAAAACAAAAAGACAAAAATATTTGTTCTTCCGAATTTTTCAATTTTTCTCGTTTATATTTAAGAAGTTACAAAGTTGTAAAGACAACCAACAATAATACCTCAATTGAGTATTATCCATATAAGTTCCCAACTGTCGAATAAAAAAGAATTTAAACTTACCATTTGTGTCATTTACGAAATACGGCTCACCTTAAAAAGTAAAAATTTTAAGAGCTACTGTGAAGTAAGTTTGATTATTTGGTTTAAGTTGTCTTTCTCGTTGTCCGTTAAAAATTAGATTGTGAATAAACTTTTGAAAAACCAAAAATATTTTTTTATTATTATTTTTCCATTTTCTTTAAATAGTGCATGCGCACTAGACGTTCCAATTATCCTAATAATTCAAACGTCACAATTCCAAGACATCGGAGAAAACAAGTTTCTAACATAGTCAAACCCGAGATTCGAACTATTGTTGAAATGGCAGAACGTACCATGGAAGAGCTACTCCGGGCACCCACGGAAGGGTACGGAGAAGCTATTATTTTACCAGAAATCAATGCGGATCATTTTGAGATTAAAACAAATTTGCTTCAATTGGTTCAAGCGAATCCGTTTTACGGTTGTGAGAGAGAACATCCTCATGCTCTATTAGTAGTTTTACAAAAAGGGATTACCTCGACTTTAACGATATAGGAATGTGCCTAACGATTTGATTAAGCTTATGATGTTATTCCATTATTCGCTCGAGGGAGCGCCGCTAAACTGTACTGAGAAAGATCCCCCAAATTCAATCTTGACATTGGAGAGGATCTCGTTACTAAATTTGTAAATCCAATTTTCCCCATCTTCGAAAACCACTCACATTAAAGCGGTGAAATTTCTCGATTACACACAAAAATTTGAGGAAACTTTAAGTGAAGCGGGGAACTATTTAAGGAGTTTGGCTTCGAGCTTGCCCTCATCACGGAATTATGAGTTAACTCAAGTTGATAACCTTTTATAACGGTTTAAACGAAATGAACAAGACTCCTTAAATGCCGGCGGGGGTGAAATCTTTTGAGTAAGACTACTATAGAGCTTAAAACATATTGAGAACTAAAGTTATTCACGAAACAAACCAAATGCTTCTAGGATGAATACGACTTCTAGGGAAAGTGATAGTAAGACGAATGAGAGAATTGATAAGCTTACGGATCAACTTTTGACCTTAGTTGAGATTGTTTCTAAGAAAGTTGTCACTCCCGCTCCGGTTAAAGCGGTTGAGGAAACTTGCGTTACTTATGGTGGTGCCCATTCTTGGTATAATTGTTCGACTACCGATAATAATCAAGCTAGTGTTTGTGCGACCACGGGTACTTACAATCAAGTTAACCCTCCAAACCGTGTTAGTAATCAAATGGCACCACTAGGTTTTGCTCTGGTGCAAAACAATGGTCAATATAGGTTTAATCAAAATCAAGGTCAAGGGAATAATTTTAATCGGGGAAATAATTTTCATGTTAATCAAGGATTTCAAAACCAACCTTTTCAAGTGCCTAATAATCAAGTTCAACAAGAGATTTCAAATGATTTTTCGAGTTACAAGAGGAATAACGATCAAATGTTGAGAAACATGCAAAATCAAATCAACTCGTTAAAAGGAGACCTTAAGAATGAAATTCAAAACAGGATAAAATCTCAACAAGCCGTTATGATGAATCAACAAACTGCCTTGCAAAATAATTTGCAAAACATGATATGTGGATTATTTTAGAACCAAGCCTCAACTTCGAGTACTCTTCCGAGTAATACCATTCCAAACCCGAAGGGTGAGATAAAAGCGATCACTACTCGAAGTGGTGTTGCTTACGAGGGACCCTTGATTCTTACTAATCCTAAAAAGGTAGTGGAATGAGAAATCGAGGAGATAACGGATAAGGAGCAATCTAATTTCCAAGGAAGTACCGCTAAAATCCCACCTCCGGTTACCCCCATTCCAACTCCGAAACCCGATGTTCCAAAGACTTTGCCTAAAACCACTCCCATTCCGGAACCCGATGTTCCGAAGAGTTTACCTAAGCCACATATTCCATATCCTTCTCGACTAAATCAATAAAAGTCTCGTGACAAAGCTTCGAATCAAAAAGAGAAGATTTTTCAAATGTTTCAAGATTTGCGTTTTAACATAAGTTTCGTGGATGCTTTACTTTTGATGCCAAGATATGCTCCTGCGATTAAGAGTTTGCTCATGAATAAGGAAAAGTTGCTTGAGTTAGGACTTAGCATTTTAGAATCAATCGAATTCATTATTTATCCGTTTTACATGTTTTTAAGTCACAATTTTCTCCCCCGATCAAAAGTAATTGAAACTTGTGGAATGGTTTTGATCTGTATGGACGTTAAATGTATCATCTCCCCCCTCAAAGTTATGGAGGTGAGGTGAATAGCAACAAATTCCAAAGTGAGCAATTGAAACAAGACCTTCAGAATACCCAGACAGGAATGATATTGCAATCTGTCTTGAACTTGTAAGCGGTTGGTCGTGTCAATCTTGCAGCAATAGAATCAGCAACAGTACGTTCTTTTGACCTGCACAACTGTTAGTATACTGATTCTCCCCCTCAAACAATGACCCGTGTCAATGTTTGATTTGGTTAACCCGAACATGTTTGATAAAACAAGTTGTTTATGAGAAAAATGGTTCGGGGCTTAGACAACTTCTTGTCTGGTAAGAAATAATGCACTGAAACGTACACTAAATCTCTGGGCTAAGACCGGGTTACAGTCTGAAATAACTGCAAGCCATTTAGCAAATTTTTTGAATTTTTTTTTATTTATTTTTTAAATTAAATATATACTAATATACAAAGGATACAATGCTTTAGCATTCAAAAATACCAGATATCCCCTTGGAACCAGCCTTTCGATCACTAAGTTTGCAATCAGGGAACCTAGAGATCATAGAAACTTTGGAACTAGAACTAACGCTTGGGGTAAGTTCTAAAGGCTCAACAATGGGTTCCACTATCCTAGTTAAAGGACAGTTATCATACAACGCGAAATGTCGTCCAGTGGGTTTCCACTGAGGCTCTGAAACTACCAACAAGCCTTTATAGTTGGTCTCCAAGCTGTCTTTGTAGTGTTTACAGTATTTGATTTCTGGTTGCTTTCCAATCCTCTGAGTATGATTCCACCACTATGTTTGGCATGGGGGGTTTTGGGTATTCACCAGACTTTCTAAAGAACGAGAATCACAAATGATTCATGGCCAGCGTGCTCCTCAACATATCTGAAGAAATCACGAAGAAAGTTTTCATACAAAGCTTCGCACAATCTCTGAAAATCATTCTTCTTATAATGCTAATCGTTATGGTGATTAGAAGAAGATACATCATCAAAGCTTTCCAGATTCAACAGATATGAGCAATGTGAGACAAAAAGATCAGCGTATGGCATATGGCAAAGTCAAGTGAAAGAAGATCACTTAAGTAATTCAGTGAAGTAAAGCTTAAACAAGTCAAAGATCTAGATCAAGTCATCACATAAGTTCTGAAGATCATTGATCAAGGTCGTTAAAGATGATTACAAAGCACAAAACATGTGAAAGTACCCTATCAACAACGAGATAAAGAGACAAGCACGAGTGAGCTTTCAAAACAACTTCTCATTGACTCATCTAGGGGGAGATGTTAGGATCACATATTGGACCCGCAAAGAAGCTTCGGTCACTCGAAGATACAAGACAAAAGTCTAGCTCGTTTAAGCGTGTAATATTATGTAAATGGGCCATTAATGAAAAAGCCCATCATAGCCCAAAGGCCAAGGCCCTAGAGAGGCTATATAAAGCCATTTTTTCTTCATTTTTAGGTTAGCAACTTAGATATTTAGAGTCTCATTTTTGTGTGTTTTGTTGCCACACCATTGTTCTTTGTTTTTCTTATACAAAGTCCATTTTTTTAAAGTCTAGATCTTGTGTGTTCTTGTGTTATCGAATCATGATATATGTAACCACCCCCAAATAATCAAGACCAAACGCAGCGGAATTGTAACATTGGCGGTGCTATTCAGGGCACAAACTCATTTCACGGGAAAAAAAAAGACCTAAAGGAGATGTTTTGAGATAAATTTTAAATTTTTGTATATATTAAAATTGAGTTTATAAATTATTTAAATGGTACTCAAAATTATTAATGCGTTCAACAATATATTCCGCGCGAACTCGAATGCTCCCAATGCTTCCACTAGCAATATATTAACCTGAGAATATACATGCAAAAACACGGTCAAATAAAGTTGGTTGAATTCATTGGTTTAGATATTTAATAATAGTATTGAAATATTTAAGAATATATTGAGAAGACAAAAGTAGCGTTAAAGATTTAAATGTGTTATTTACGATATCCAAGTAGAGAATTTAATGGAATCTAGTATTGTTCAGTAGTGGACCACATGATCGAAGTAAAATGCGAGGGACAAGTACGTATTCGAAAGTCCAAAAACCAAGTAATGTTAGACAATGAGAAACACATTCAATCAAGTCTAAGTATATATTTTTGCGCTAAGATCATGACATCGAAGCCGTATTCAGTAATTTATAAGGGAATTGCACCAGAGTTCGTAATGTACGGTTTGCACCAGTAATGTATTTGCACAGCAATCTTAATTAGAAATGGGATTTGCACCAGTAATTTTATTTGTAATGGAATTTGCACAAGTAATGTAATTATATGGATTTAGCACCAGTAATTGTGGTCTTAGGAAATTGATTCATGCAATAATTGGATAGCATACAATTTTGAAAAACAACTTGTGTCCAAATGTAAAACAATAATGTTGTTCAAAATTCACGCGGTTTCAATTATAGGTATTTAACGATCTCAAATCATGTAGTAAACAATCAAGCTTGGTAAAAAATAGTCATTGTAACGATTATGTAGAAGGAACAATAAGTTCACCTTAGTAAAAACGAGCAAGTATTCCCCCTGCGGGTTTATAAATATTGAATAGTTGAAATGCGAGACTATGAAACTCACATTAGAAGTGAAGAGATGAAATATCAGGTAAAATGGCAGAAAATGTATCACGGAAATATCCGAATGCAACCTAAGTATATATGTGGGTAAGCATACGTACCAAAGTAATTTATTAATTACATGTTATATCCTTATAGTTGTTATATCGCACTATCGTTCGGGCTATCATAATTAAAGAGGTCATGACATGACGTTCGAGGAGTTAGGATACTTTTTAAATCGTAAATCCAACAACCGTCGTTACGCCATGGGCGCGAAATGTTGTTACTGTTTATCTTCTTCTTTAGTTTTACCTCACGTCACAATCAAAGGGTAAAATCAAATTGAGGACGTGGCCTTTTAATTCAAGTACCAAAGTACACCCTGGCAAGTGAAGACGTCATGAGGAGCTTTGATTGGTTGAAACCCAAGAAGAATGACACGCGGGTCTGACAAGAAACACACCAATCATTGGATTTTTGCACTAAAATGAGTGCAAAAGAAGCACACGAGGTCTGACACACGGAATGCCACGTTGGCAATCCGTGTGCTCACTCAATGATCCAACGGATGAAATTAAAGATTGAAGGCCAAGTAATGATCCAAGGGACGAGATCTAGAGGAGCGTCTAACAACCTGAAGACCTAGAAGCATCTCCTCAAGGCTATAAATAGAGCTCCTCACTCACACACACATATCTTCTTTTCCTGCATTTTTTTAGTTCTTAAGTAGCTTATGTAATTTTTTAGTTTAAATGTAATTTCTCATTAAGCTTTTGTATTTTCAATTCCAAGTTATGTAATCTGTTTTTAAATCAATGAAATATTAGTTTACTTTATGAAATCTGTTTTAGCTTATTATATTTCTCAAAGCTCTTGTCACTGTTACATAAGCTCTAAATAAGCTCATCATAAGCTCTCTTAGTCTTTAAGCTAAGATTGAGCTCAAATCAAGCATCTAATCTACTTAAAACTTTAAAATCAGTTTAATACCTTTGCTAGAATGGAATTGAGCTTTTTGGATGATAAGCTTAACCTGGAAGAGCTTATGGGACCCTACCAGCTTATCCTTGGATAAGCTGGAGCTTGTAGAACAGCTCCTTGAGCATTAATAAGCCTTTGTTTAGCTAAGGCTTTGGTAAGTTCCTTATTTCTATTTCTGTCTTAATTTTCTAGCTTATAATTTGCTTATTTTGCTTATAATCTAGCTTGTTTGTGCTTAATTCTGTCTCATTGTGCTTATTGATCATGTTTTATAATCTGTTTTTAGCTTAAGTAGTGTAGATCTTAGTTTTTCACTTTTTGTCTTATAAATCAATAAAAACCAAAAATAATTAGCATAGGTATAAGTTCTTCATTTCTGGCTTATTTGCTTATTGATTAAGGTTTATTTTGGTTGTTATAAGCTGTGCACTATCTGGTTTTAAAGTTTTACTCACTAGATTTCATTTTCAAAAGCTTAAATGGATTTTAAAACTTTTAAAGGGGTGTTTGGGACAACAGCACTAACCACAAGTTAGTGCTGTTTGTGACCACTTGGTCTCTTATAGTTGATTTAAATCTCTCATTTAAACTGTTTTGAATAGGATTTATAAGTTAGATTAGCTTTAAATTAGTTTTCATTAGTTGGTTTACTAATAGCTCAAATCTGTCTAGTCTCACTTTGCTTTAAAAGCTTTAATCAGTTCCAATGTTTAAAATGGTCTTGTTAGTTTTTAATGTGGTGTCAAATAAGAATTAGATTAAGTGTCTTAAGCCTGCATTTGTTTAAATTGGTTTTGGTTCATAGATATGCACACTGCATCAGATAGGGAAAACAGGAAAAAGCCAATTTCAAGCTTAAAAATCAATAGGTAAAAGTAGTTTTTAGCTTACCAAACTTTGAGCACAAGTAGATTATAGGCCATTCTAGATAGCATAGGGCTTATGTTAGCTTAATTAGCTTATTTTCTTATCTGTTTTTAAGCTTTTATTTAGTCTTTAGTCTTTTAAATAAATTCTAAAAGTACTAAGTGTTCTTAGTATAAGCTGTTTTCAATAAGCTTTTTCAATAAGCATTTGAATTTCACAATAGTTTCTGAAAGATGTTTTAGAAAGCTTTTTAGTTGTAGTTTAATCTAGTGTAGCTTAATAGTGCATAAGGATCCAAGAGCTTATTGAAAATTAAGCTCAAAGGTCCTTGCAGGGGCTGTTTGGTTTAAAATTTTTCTATAAGTGCTTATTTCAAATTTTCAGCTCATGGCTTGTTACTCTGTGCTTATTTCTATTCAGTTTAGCTCATTAGGTTAGTGTTAGTATATTAATAGCTTATAGTTCATTAGTATAGCTTATATTTAGCTTTTAAGTTCTTAAAATTTGATAAAAGCCAAAAAAATATAGTTAAGTGTTTTTTATGTCCTTTTTAAGCATTTTCTAGCTTATTCAATAGATTTCATAAAAAGCTTCTTTTATAAAAATTGTTAGTTTATAGCTTATCTACAACTTTGCTTTTATAAGTTTTCAAAAATAAAAAAAAAGGAAGATGGAAATCGGGGGTGAGCAAGGCTCGAACCCCCGACCTCAACATCCTCAACCCTTTTAAACACCTCACACCACACACCTCTAACCATCGTGCCCTCAGTTTAGCTCATTAGTATATTAGTAGCTTATTTTTACATTAGTAAAGCTCAATTTAGTTTTGAGCTTATTAAGTTTTGAAAAATACCAAAAAAATATAGTTAAGTGTACTCTGTTAAGTTTTAAGCTGTTTTACAGCTTATTTAGTGCTTTTCATAAAAAGTTACTTTTATTAAAAGTGTTTATTTTCATATTTTCTACAACTTTACTTTTATAAGTTTTTAAAAAAAAAAAAAAGGGAAGATGGAAATCGGGGGTGAGCAAGGCTCGAACCCCTGACCTCAACATCCTCAACCTTTATAAACACCTCACACAACATACCTCTAACCATCGTGCCCTGGGGACTTTTTCATTAAACTTTTACAACATTTAATACTTAAACACGTTTTCTCCCTTTTAGCTTATAAGCTGTTTTAAGCTTTTTTGTAGCTTATTCGTTAAGCTGTGTAACTAAGCTTATTTTTCCTAGGTTCGTATTACTTCAAGCTATTTTCCATAATTTTTAGAGTTTTTATAATTAGTTTAGTATTTTTAAACATTTATTTTTATTAAAAACTTTAAAAAATCATAAAAAATAGAAAAATAATCAAAAAAATATAATTCTTTTTTAGAAAATTTTCTTTTATCATATAGTTTCTAGGAAAAATAGTTTTGTTTCCGTAGGGTTAAAATTGCAAAATTTCAATTTTTAAAGAACGGGATTCGTTCCCGTTCACGTTTTTCGTGTTTTTAAGCTCATTTCAACTCCGTTTTTGTTCTAGTTTTCTTTAAACTTACTTTTAAGTCAATTAGAATCTATTAAAAGAGAAAAATTCATTTTAGGTTTAATTTTGGAAATTTAGGGTTTTTAATTACCATTTAGGGTTCCCGTTTTGCGTTTTTAGTTTAAGTTTGATTTCCCGTTATTTGTTTTCGTGCTTAATTGTTATCATTTGCTTATTTTAATTGTTTTTAATTCATAGAAATAGATAATCAAATTAATCTTTGTTACCAATTCAAATCATTGTCCGAACAACAAACGTGGTCTCAATTTCATAAATCGTTGGGGAATAACGACCCGGGAATCATACTTCCCGGTTAATATACGTATAATATATATATTTGTGAAGATTTTCCTTTCTACCTTTGTCCTCAAGGGTAGTTTGGTAATTTTCTTTCATATTATATTTTATTAATACGTGTATAGATTAACTGCAATCAATTTTTGGCGCCGCTGCCGGGGATTTGTGATTAAGATTCTTTCGTTTGAAGTTTGTCGATCGTGATTTGGAGAACCTTTCGTCTTCGAAAGTTACGCTTTTAAGAAAATCAAAAATATAAAAAAAAATCAAAAGTAAAAAAAATAATATTTTCTTTCCTTTTTAGTATAAATAAAAGTTTAAAAACAAAAAGACAAAAATATTTGCTCTTTCGAATTTTTTGATTTTTCTCGTTAATTTGTGAATATTTAAAAGTTACAAAGTTGGTAAAAGAACACCAACAAGTAATACCTTCAATTAAGGTATTATCCATAATAAGTTCCCAACTCGAATAAAAGATTTAAAAAACTTACCATTTGTGTCACTTACAAAATACGGCTCACCTTAAAAAGTAAATTTTTTAAGAGCTACCGTGAAGTAAGTTTGATTATTTGGTTCAAGTTGTCTTTCTCGTTTTCCGTTACAAATTAGATTGTGAATAAATTTAAAAAAAACAAAAAATATTTTTATTTTATTTTCTTTAAATAGTGCGTGCGCACTAGACGTTCCAATTATCCAAATAATTCAAACGTCACAATTCCAAGACTTCGGAGAAGACAAGTTTCTAACATAGTCGAACCCGAGATTCGAACTATTGTTGTACCAATGGCAGAACGTACGATGGAAGAGCTACTCCGGGCACCCACCGAAGGGTACGGAGAAGCTATTGTTTTACCAAAAATTAATGCGGATCATTTCGAGATTAAGACGAATTTGCTTCAATTGGTTCAAGCGAACCCATTTTACGGTCGTGAGAGTGAAAATCCTCATGCTCATATCAATAGTTTCAAAAGGATTACCTCAACTTTACGATTTAGGAATGTGCCTAACGATGTGATTAAGCTTATGATGTTTCCATACTCGAGGGAGCCGCTAAAACTTGGTACGAGAAAGAACCACCAAATTCAATCTTGACTTGGGAGGATCTCGTTACCAAGTTCGTTTTAACCAATTTTCCCTCTCCTTCAAAAAACCACTCCTTAAAAGAATGAATTTTTCTCGTTTTACAACAAAAAATTTCAGGAAACTTTTCAGTGGAAGCTTGGAATGATTTTAAGGAGTGCTCTAGAGCATGCCCCCATCACGGAATTTACGGAGTTATCTCTGGTTGATACCTTTTTCAAATGGTTTAAACGGACAATGAGCCAACGGACTCCTTAAATGCCGCTGCGGGTGGAAATCTTTTGAGTAAAACGACTAGAGAGGCCTTAAACATAATTGAGAACAAGTCAAAAGTGCGTTATTCACGAAACAAACCAAATGCTTCTAGGATGAATGTTACTTCTAGTAAAATGGATGAGAGAATTGATAAGCTTGCGGGTCAACTTTCGACCTTAGTCGAGATTGTTTCTAAAAAAGTTGTCACTCCCACTCTGGTTAAAGCGGTTGAGGAATCTTCTGTCACTTGTGGTGGTGCTCATTCTTGGTATAATTGTTCGGCTACCGACAACAATCAGGCTGGGGTGTTTTGTGCAAATACGGGTTACTTACAATCATGTAACACTCCTGAACGTGTTAGTATTCAAATGGCACACCAGTTTTGCTCCGGTGCAAAACAATGGTCAAAATAGGTTTAATCAGAATCATGTTCAAGGGAATAATTTTAATCGGGGGAATAATTTTCTTGGAAATCAAGGTTTTCAAAATCAAAATAATCATGCTCCAAATTTTCAGGGATTTCAAAACCAACCTTTTCAAGTGCCTAATAATCAAGTTCAACAAGAGAAAATTTTTTTTTTTCTTTTTTAATTTTTAAAATATAATTTTTTCAGTTACAAGAGGATAATTATCAGATGTTAAGAAACATGCAAAGTCAATTCATGTTGAAAGGAGACCTTATGGATTGAAATTCAGAACTCCGATAGAATCTCAAAAGCCGTCATGATGAATCAACAAACCACTTTTCAAAATAATTTGCTCCAAAAATGATTTGTGGATTGTTTCAAAACCAGCTCAACTTGGGTTCTCTACCGAGTAACACCTTTCCAAAACCCAAAGGGTGAGATGAAAGCATTCTCTACCGATGTGGTGTTGCTTATGAGGGAACCAGATTCCTACTAATCCTTATCCTAAAAAGGTAGTGGAACGAGAAACCGAGGAGACAACGGATAAAGAGCAAACAAATTTCCAAGGAAGTACCGCTCAAATCCCACCTCCGGTTATCCCCATTTCTATTCTGGAACCCGATGTTACGACGACTTTACCTAAAACCACTCATTCTGGGAATTCCGATATTCCGAAGAGTTTTCCTAGCCAAATATTCATTTCCTTCATACGAAGTGATAATCAAAGTTCACGTGACAAAGCTTTAAATCAAATGGAGATGATCTTCCAAATCTTTCAAGGTTTTGCGCTTTGACATTAGTTTCGCAGATGCTTTTATTTTGATGCAAGTTTTGCTCTTCGATTTAGAGTTTGCTCATGAATAAAGAAAAAGTTACTTGGTTAGTAAAGATTCCAGTGATCCGAGAATGCTCGGCGATGCTTCTCAAAAAGCTTACCGAAAAGCTTGGAGATCCCGGGCAAGTTTCTTTTTCCATGTAATTCCAGCGAATAGATGTTATGACACGCCTTGCCGATCTTGTGCGTGCATATATCTTATGCCGCTTTCTATTTTGGAAAAGCTTTTCTCTACCTGAACATACACCAACTCGGATGAATTTGGTTAGTGGACCGATCAATTTCTTATCCTAAAGGGACTGCTGTAGATGTTTTTTGCGTCAATGTTAGGAAAATTCTTTTTCATATAGACTTTGTTGTTGTTGATTTCGAAGCTGTCCTCATGTAACCTCTCATACTTGGGAGATCTTTTCTTTGACCGGTGTGCTTTAATAGATGTTATGGTAGTGGAAATAACCCTTGGGTTGATATGAGCAACGTCACAATTTTAATCGAGATCATATCCACCGAGATATCTCCTCTATAAATGACAAGTCCGGTAAACCGAATTGACATCATTGATGCAGTTTGTGAGGAGTATGCTCCAGAATTGCTGGATTTCTCTAATTCTTCGGTGGAAATCCACCGACGTCTGAGCCATTTACTTCCGATTCATTTTAGTAAGAAATTGAGATTATCGTATGGATGATTCGATTTCTCCGGATATTTGATCCATGCCGTTGGGCAATCCGGTGGAAGATTATTTGTTTGATTGAAAATTTGTGAAATTATTGACACGTTTCCAACTTCCTCCGATGGACCTTAAACAAAGTGAAGTGACCAAGGCAAAATCTTCAATTGAAGAGCCTCCGGAATTAGAGTTAAAAGATTTGCCGTCTCACTTAGAATATGCTTTCTTGGAAGAAAACGATAAGTTACCAGTTATTATTGCAAAAGGTTTAAAAAAAAACTGATGAAAAAGATGCTTTTTTAAAGTGTCAAATCTCACAAAGGGCCATTGTTGGAAAATCTCGACTTCAGGTATCGCCCTCGTTTTGTACCCACAAAATATTGATGGAGATGATTACCAAAATCACTACAGTTCAAAAGTCATAGAGGGTGAACCAAAAATTTATGAGTAATAAAAAGAGGTCCTAAAAACTTCTTGATGCCGGAATGATTTACCCGATCTCTGATAGCCCATGGGTTAGTCCAGTGCATTGTGTTCCCAAGAAAGGTGGAATAACCGTCGTTGCTAATGAAGAAAATGAATTAATTTCGACACGTTTAGTTACCGGATGGAGAGTTTGTATCGACTATAGGAAATTAAATGAAGCGACTCGAAAAGATCATTTTCATACCGTTTTTGGATCAGATGATCGAAAGATTAGCTGGGAATGAGTTCTATTGTTTTCTTGATGGATTTTCAGGATATTTCCAAATACCAATAGATCCCCAAGACCAGGAGAAACCTACTTTCACATGCCCGTATGGAACTTTCGCGTACCGACGCATGCCATTTGGTTTGTGTAATGCTCCCGGTACTTTTCAACGGTGTATGATGGCCATATTCCATGATATGATCAAAAAGACCATGGAGGTGTTTATGGATGATTTCTAGGTTTTTGGGGATAGTTTTGATTCGTGCCTCTCCAATCTAGAAAAGATGCTAAAACGGTGTGAAGACACGAATTTAGTTCTTAATTGGGAGAAGTGCCACTTTTTGTGTGAAGAAGGAATTATGTTAGGGCATCAAATTTCTAAGGCAGGAATTGAGGTCGATCATGCTAAAGTCGATGTTATCGCTAAGCTCCCTCACCCGGACTAGTAAAACGGAGTAAGGAGTTTCTGTAGGACATATCAGGTTTTCACCGCGGTTTATCCAAGTCTTTTCTAAGATGCTAGACCAAATGACTCATTTACTTGAGATGGAAAAACACCGTTGTGTTTTCTAAAGATTGTATTGATGCTTTTCAGACTCTTGAAAAGAAGCTTACCAAAGCTCCAATCTTAGTTGTCCCGGATTGGAACTTACCATTCGAACTCATGTGTGATGCAAGAGATTTCGCGATTAGTGCAGTTCTAGGATAATGAAAGATGAAGCATTTTCAGCCTATACATTATGCTAGCAAGACTATGAATGAAGTTCAAATTCATTACACTACCACGGAAAAGGAAATGCTTGCCGTTGTGTATGCTTTTGAAAAGTTTTGGCCATATCTTGTCTTATCCAAAAGCATAGTGTATACGGATCACTCGGCTTTAAAGTACCTTATGAACAAACAAGACGCTAAGCCGAGGTTGCTCCGGTGGGTTCTTCTCCTACAAGAATTTGATATCACCATCCGTAATAAAAAAGGAAGTGAGAACCTTGCGGCATACCATTTATCTAGACTTGAGAATCCTCATAAGGATGTGTTAGAAAAAAGGACATAAATGAAATTTCCTTTAGTATACTCTTGGAGTTATTTCTGTAAACGTACCCATGTTGCGGGACTATGCAAATTACCATGCGGGGAATTTTATTATCAAAGGAATGTCAACTCAACAAAAAAGGAAATTTTTCAAGGACGTTAAACATTATTTCTGGGATGATCCTTATCTTTTTCGTACTTGTGCGGATCAAATCATTCGACGGTGTGTGCATGGGCAAGAAGCTCTTGAGATCCTCAAAGCTTGCCATGATGGACCCACCGGGGGCCATCATAGTGCCAATCTCATCGGCTGAAAAGTATTTGACGCCGATTTCTTTTGGCCTACCATATATCAAGATGCCCATATGATGATCAAATCTTGTGATACGTGTCAAAGACAAGGCAAAATTTCACAACAAGATGAGATGCCTCAAAATGCTATCCAAGTTTGTGAAATCTTCGATGTTGGGTATGATTTATGGGACCATTTCCATCTTCAAGAGGAAACAAATACATCCTCGTAGCTATTGATTATCTTTTGAAATGGGTTGAAGCAAAGGCGCTCCCCACAAATGATGCTAGAGTTGTAGTGAAGTTTTTAAAATCTCTTTTTGCCCAATTTGGAAACACCTTGGCTATATAAGCGTTCGTGGGACCATTTTTGTAATCGATCAATTTGATGAAGTAATGTCTAGTATGGGGTCATAACATGTCTAGCTACCGATTATCACCCTCAAACGAGCGGTCAAGTGGAGGTGTCCAATTGTGGTTTAAAACGTATTTTAGAACGGACGATTGGAGAAAACCATGCCTCATGGTCTGCAAATTAGATGAAGCTTTATGGGCATTTAGTACTGCTTTTAAGACACCGATTGGTTTGTAGCCTTACAAGCTTGTTTATGAAAGTCTTGCCATGTACCAATTGAGTTAGAGTATAAAGCATATTGGGCTTGGTAACATGTATACTTCTGTATCTTAATAAATCGCGGGTGATCACCGGATAGCTTCAACTTAATGAATCTTATGAGCTTCGTGATCAAGATTATGAGAATTCCTTTTAATTTTAAGAGAGGACGAGAGATTCACGAACTTAAGACAAAAACGCATTTTCAATGGTTGGTGATCAGAGTTTTACTCTTCAATCTCGTCTAGATATTATAGGAAAGCTTTAAAACCTCGGTGGTTCAGGACCTTTCATCACCAAAGTTTTTCATACCGAAAACAGTTAGTTATCTCACTAGATGGTCCAAACTTTAAGGTGAATGGTCATCGTGTGACGCATTACTTTGGAGGCGACTTACCACCAAAGGAAGTCCAGGATCTCCACACTCTCCCTAATGACAAATGAATTCATGGATCGAGTCAAGCTATGTGACTCGGTTACTAAAAACAAAGCGCTTCATGGGAGGCACCCCATGCTTATCCATTTTCTATTTTTCTTTCTAGCTTCTAATGTGTGTGAGGAGGCTTGTACTCGTTCGTTCTTTGTGTTTGTTATTTGTACTTGTGATTATTTGCAGGATAGACCCAAATTTTCGAAGACTCTCGTGTTCGGTGTTTTGTCCCGGTCCACTCGAGTTCCTATCCTTTGTTGAAATTAGTTTTAGGAAATCCGATTATCCTTTCATTCTTTATCTATTCACGTTTATCTTTGCACAATTAATAAACGGCTTAGATTTGCGTAGAGACCCACCTTAAACATTGAGGACAATGTTTCATTTTAGTTTGGGGAGGGAATCTTTCGATTTGATGTTACCTACTTATTGTTTTATTCTCACGTACCCTATTTTCCCACAAAAATAGCAAAAAAAAATTCAAAATTTTAAAATTTTTAAGTTTAATTTGTAGAAAAATATAAAAAATAAACTAAGAGTTTTGTCACAATTTTGAACTTTCTTGCTGGGTAAGAATAAGAGTAAATTTTGACCCGATCGAGCGTGTTGAGCTCTAGCTTGTTCCTTAACTTTTAGGCTAAGCGTCCGATAATTTGCGAAGAACGAAAATGATAGAGTTAAGTATGAGTAGGATGCTAAACAAAGATTATTTGGAAATCTTAAGAGGCTATGTATGTAAACTTGTTGCTTTTTCTCCCATAGTTCTTAACCGGTTTAATATACGTGCTTATTTTTGGAGATTAATCTTAACATCAAATAGTTTATGTATTTTATATAGCAAAAATGTAGTCTTAGTTCAAATTTATACTTAAATTTTTCAAAAAGAAGTCCTCTTTAAAAAAAAAAAAAAGAAAGTTAAAAATGATAAAAAATAAATATAATAATAAAAGCTGTGGGTTGATAAAAGTTTACTACCTCTTGCCGGCTCACAACCGATGTGGTAGTCTTCTAAAGAAAGCCCATAGTAAGAATAAAGATCCGAGACTGATAAAAGTTTGCTGTATCTTGCCGGCTCACAACCGATGTTGCAGCCTTCTAAAAAGTCGAGGATTTCAATTGCATAAATGTCTAAATAGATTAAATTAATTGACTTCTTGTTGTTAAATTCAAATATGCTTTTGCACTTTAACTACTCTATTTTATAAGTTATGAATATTCGGGAAGCCTGAGAGTTTTTGAAACTTAAGGTCCGTGAGTCCCGATATTAGTCTCTGGGGGTGTCAAAAGCCTAGTCACTTAGGCGCAAGGTTGGGATGTGCCGAGACGAAAGTCGCTACATGGGATGATCTCGCCTTTAAACTCATTATTCTAAGGTGAAACGTAAAGCATAGTATGTTGCAAAAAGTTGATCCGTGGTTGAAATTTCAGATAGTACACTACTTAAGATATAATTAAATTCAGGAGTAAAAGTTCACAAGTTGAAATAATGAATAGTGTTACATCCTTACAGATATTTAGCTGTGATGTTGTTTTAAGCTGGTTTGGCTAAGTGAAAATCGAGAACGAGATTTTATCTTTTGTGGGGCATTCACGGATTCGAAATGCATCTTGTTCTTTGATCCAACCGTTATGGAAAATAACGAAAGTCAAAAGATTATCCAACTATATTAAAAATAAATGAAAAAGGGATTTATTAAATGGGAAAGGCGGGGTGTTTATAACAGTGATTTCTAAGCCTCTCTCCATAAAATTCTTTGTACTTTTTAATGATTTAGTTTGAGGAAGTTTTAGGTATTTGGTTTTTTAAGGCATATAATATTGCGTGAGGAACACGCATCGACTTAGTTTGGGGAATTTTGATTTGATTTACTATTCCTTTGTGAAACACATATCCTGTATATATCAAATAAACCCTTTAAAGGACCAAAAACATAATATAAATAGGCAAAGATATGCTTGTTTTTGTGTTTTGTATGTGCAGGTACGGATAAAGCAAAAACCACAAGAAAGATGGTTAATCCCGGGAAAACTCGAACACAAGAACGGAAGAGCACGCAAAGAGCCAGGGATTTATGAGCTAAAAGGTCAAACTTGGTCAACCTTTGGTCAACCTTAGTCAACCCACAAAAAGACAAAACCAACAAAATACCCAAAAGAGCCTTAAATGTTAAATCATTTTTTACCAAAAGTCCTTATTTAATAACACCGTTAGTCCTTTGATAATTTAGGACTAACGGTCGTTAAAATCTTAAGCTTTTTTTTACTATCTAAAATAACCAAGCCCAAATCCTAACACCCGGCCCATTTCTTTTTATAATATCCAAAGCCCAGGTCAACAAGCAGGTTCAAAAACAACACTATTAATTAATTAAATTTGGGGGGCGGGAGAATTGGTTTTACTGTTCACCCGTCTCCCCAATTCACTCGTACCTCAAATTCACCCCACTTTAGTAGAGTTTACCCTTTCTAGAAGGAATCCCTGCCACGTCTGACACAAGAGAATGCCATGTTGGCGTTCCCCCCCCCCCCCCCCTGAGCAGATTTTTTGGTTATACAATACGTGGAGTTAAATTGGACAGGCTTAGATCAATTGGGGTTTGACAGGTAGTGATGAATGGAGAAAGATCAAAAGTGAGGGGAGCATCTCTAGATGCTTTAGGAAACAAAAAAAGGTTCTCTATATCAGTATAAATAGAGGATAAGCTCAGAGAGATAAAGGCATCTAGCTTAGGAGTAGTGTAGGTAGTAGAGTAGCTTATTTTTAGCTGAATCATTGACTCGCTTCTTCTCACCCCTTATTAGATACCAATAAATACAAACATATATAAATATATAACAAGGATCAGGATCCACGAGATCAATAAAACCGGAAGCAGTATAGAGTGTTCCCAGGTCGTTATGTCCCAACGAGGCTTGAATGGAAAATCGAAAGACGAATTGGTGATTGATGTTTGAATAAGACAAGGATGTGATTGGGCACTAAACCTAAATAAGCAAATGCACATAAAAATAAGCAAAGAAAATAAGCTGGAACAAGAATAGAAGCTAGAAATTGTAAAAACACTTAAAACCTTTTAAGCTAAGACACAAATAAGCTCAAATAAACTTAAGACAAATCAAATAAGCTAAGCTAACTCTGAATAAGCAAATTCAAAAAGCAATTAAGCTAAATTAAGAAAGAAAAACTTAGCAGTACTAACAACAGTACTAGCAGTATTAACTACCAGTATTAACTAACAGTACTAACTTGGAGTTTAGTATGTAGCTTTAAGTAGTACTGGTTAGCTCAATGAATGGTCACATGTTCGAAATTCATATGTGACCAAACAATATTACCAGTTACTTTTAGCCACATGATGTTCGAATGTGTGGCTATACAGTTGTAATGATCACACGATAAAAATGTTCATGTGTGACTAATTAGTAAATGGTGTCTTTTTTGGTACCTTTAGTCACATAAATATGTGAATGTGTGGCCATTCCATTTTGCCTATGTGTGACCAAATCCACTTTTTGTACTAGTGCAGCCTCTTTGGGTATCTCTTTAGACGATGTAACCACCGTGGCGCACTCAGCGGGTATCAAGATAGTGCTACGGATAGTCACTACTCCTCCGCCGACTGGGAACTTAAGCATTTCTTGGGCCGTGGATGGGACCGCTTGGATTTCTCGTATTCCAGGTCTTCCAATAATGTCGTTGTGCGGTGATAATGACCTTACGATCATGAAATTGATCCATGCTTTTGTAGAATGATCTACATCTCCTATTATTACTAAGAGCCTAAGTTGTCTCAGCGGCCATATGGTTTCTCCACTGAAACCGGTTAACGATGTCGTTGCTGGGACCATTTGGTTCTTGATTTCTGGTCGAATCTGGTTGAAGCAGTGCTCATAGAGCACTTCCGTTGAGGAACCTCCGTCACATACATGCGGTGAATCATGTGTCCGCTAATTTCCGCTTCTATAACAAGCGGACCTTCTATCCCGCTGCTGGTCGTCAGTGAGGGGAATGTAATTTCACTGACCCGTTCGAAGCTCTGAGTTACTTTCTGCCTTGTCACTCTATGCCATGGTTGTATCATATAGATTGCCATGGACTTATCTTTGGCCGGTACTTCCTTCTTCCCCAACTGTGGTTGATCTCCCCCTTGCTTAATTTCTTTGATTAAATGCGAGAGCTTGCCTGCCCGTGCCAATTCTTTGATCTGTTTTTTAAACTGCATACACTCATTCGTACTATGTCCTTTATCATTGTGGAAGTCGCAGAACTTGTTGCTGCTTCTCTTCTCCACCGGGGTTACCATAGGGGGTGGCGGTTTGAACTTTCCTCTTTCGGTCGTGATGATTTCTTTGGGTGTTCTTGTAAGAGGGGTAAACTTGCTAGACTCCCGTCCTTCCCTTGGCTGACCTCGGAAGTCAGACCTCTGCTCTGAAGCGTGCCGCTTTGACTGGTCCTGTGATCTTCATGATGTGTGAACTTTCTTTTTGCAAGCAGCGGCGGCTTCTCCTCGTATGAAGGCAGTGGTAGCGATCATCATTTCTCCCATGGTCTTTGGAATATGTTCGTTAATACACTTTGTCAAATCAGGGTTGTTAACCCCATGCATGAATCCGAAGATCCGCATGTACTTAGGGGCTCCCTTCATGCATCCGGTTTCCACCTTGAATCGGTCCATGAACTCCTCGATGGTCTCCCCATCTCTTTGTTTGATATTGTGGATCTCGACAGGATCTTTAACGTACTTCTTTTGCTGCATGAAGTATGCTAAGAAGGCTGCTTTGAGGTCCTTGTATCCATCTATGCTCTCCGGAGGGAGCTCATCGAACCATACTCTTGCGGCTCATATTAGAGTAGAATTGAACATATGACACCATGTAGGCATTGCCCAGCGTTCTACCTGAGTCGATGCTTGAAAAAAATTTACGTGATCCTCTGGGTCCCCTGTTCCGTCATAAGTCTTCACGTTGTTAGGCATTCGTGTTTTCTGTAAACTTTTGAAGTTGTGGATTCGGGGTGTGAATGGATCCACCTCTTCACATATCCGGGGCACCGCCAAGTCATCCTCATCTGTAGACTTGTGTCTTTTTGACCTTGACTTCCAGTGTCCTCCATCGCTGGTGCCACTCTCCGATACGCGGGATAACGGGGATTTACTTTCCCTCCCTCTTTTCTTATAGCGGGAGCGGTCTTTGTCGCGCGAGCGACATCCATGTTTGGTCCCTGTCCCATAGGAGGAGCATGTATTATCATATGATTCTTCGACGCCACGGGAGCAGTCTCTGCTCCGAGGACGATCTCTGTTATAAGAGTCCCGCCTATGAGGGCGGCTTCTACTGTGAGAACAATTCCCGGAGTTTGCTCTGTTGGGTCCAGATTTAGTTGTGCTTGGCGAGTAAGTATCATTAAGTCGGTCGAATGCGCTCTGCCTTCGATGACCCAGTCGGTCAAGCACATGTCGATCATTGTACCTTAAGCGGTCCCGCCCTTTCAGTCTCTCTGACGGTTTATGGTACCTTGCAGGTAAGGTCCTGACACTTGAGTTTTGAGAGCTTTCTATTATTCTTCTTTTCTTGGGACTTTCCCCGAAGTCCAGCCTAGCATGGACTTCTTTTCGCTTGTCACGGCGAATCTTGTCCATAATGACCGGCAGAATATCCTCGTAATGCTCTTCACATAAATCCTGGATGTTCACACTGGGTGTGGCATCCGCATCTTTTGGAGTTTTTTCTTTGGTTGCAGGTTTCGCGACGGTCGTCACAATGGGGGTTGCGTTAGCCATTGCGTTCATTTTTCTAAGAGTAATTACTAGTGTTGGGTCTCACGGATGGCGCCAACTTGTTAATACAAAAGTTAGGTCGGGTCTTGCTTGGTCCGAATAGGTACCTATTCGGGTATGTAGAGCCTTATTCTTGTATCAAGTGAACTTGTTAGAGAACCATGCACAAGGAAATAAACACCGTTAACCTTATCGTGGGAGCGGGTCCTACGATTAGATTCCGACGTGCGAGTAAGTATATGGTTTTGAGAGAGTAATCGAATGTGTTTAGGGTTTGTAAGATACTTGTATTGATAATAATTGCGTTCCTTTTATAGGCTAAATAACCCTTAGGGTTTCCGTGAATTGCGGCCCAAGATACGGCCGATATTGTAGGATTCAGAATTATCCTAACTGATTCAAATATGTAAAGTATATCTCTTATTTAATTAGGTTATTCTTTCTTAAAGATAACTTGTAAAGATACCGCGACTATGGACAGTGTCCGTATCCGCGACCCGTAGGTCTATGAGGCTGCGACCGCGATTAATGGGCCGGAGGCCCACTATCAACAACCAAATCCAAAATAGTATGAGTGGGTCGGGCCGGTCCATACTATACGTCATCATGGTTGATGTTCGTTTGACTATTCTTGAGAATTTGTGATGTATCTGATATTCTGATTAGAGATATAGACTAATAATATTTTAGAATTTTAGTGGAGGGCAAGTCAAAACTTAAATAGAGGGCAAGCCTAATAGTGAAAACAAAATCAATTGAAATTTATTATTTTTGGGCTAATTATGGAGGGCACCACCCCCATATCTATCAAATACATCCGCCCTTGACCTTAAATCCATAAATCAGGCAGCCTATTTATCAACTAATAGATACATTATATAATTCATCGACATAATCAACCAAATAATAATTGAATACCATAGGTCTATCGTACTTTAAGGGTGTTTTTGTTCGGTGCACTTACATTTGGTAGCTATAGAAGTAGTTTGGTTTATAGTTTTATATAAAAAGAGAAATACGGAGTAAAATCCTTGGAATGAAAACCAGCCTCAAAAGTGAGGTTTAGCAAATATTGAAGTCATACGTAGGACACAAATTTAATTTCATACAATCATTACCAACTTTCATCGGTTTTATGATTTTCTAAAAAAATAAAAAATACCTATTTTGTTAATTATTTTTAAAGCTACTTACTTTGTTAATTACTTTTTCAGATTACTATGGTCTCCTAAAAAGCTCTCCCAAGAGGTTGATTAGAGCCTGCCTTATTTAACGATGGTCTCAGTCAAGTAAAAATGTTATTTGTAATTCAGTTCACATAAAGTATAGAAGCATATAAAAATGTATTATGAAGTAGATTCCATGAACCATTATCTAAATAATTTACCCAAATGATTATCTTATTATTGCAACTTGAAAGAAAAGCACATGTATACTCTACCTCCTGCTTCAAGTTTGACAAGAGTTACATATATATTTCTTTTATTTTAGCTCATATTTATATTTAAAATGCACATCCAAACAGCATAATTGCATTATTTAGGCTTTTTTTATACGGAGTAGTTGAACTTGTACAGATTCAATCAACTAAATGCAAACGATTTGTTGAACAAAAATAGTATTGTTCGCATAATCGCAGCTGTCGCACGTTCTGTTTAGTGTCCCCGAGCCACAATCCGGTCAAATAGCTCTCGACCAGTGTTTTGAAACCCGGTTCGACCCGGCCGGGTCAACCGGTTGAACCGATTCCGGCCGAAAAAACGGGTCAAATTAAACCGGGTTTCATATTTTCGAAACCCGGTTTGACCCGCCGGGTTTGACCGGGTTTGGAGTGACCCGGGTCAACCCGGGTCATGAGACCCGGCCGGGTTTCCGTTTTTTTGTATTTTTTATAAATAAAACATGTTAATTGTATATATTTGCGACGTAATTTTAATTTTACATGTTATATTTGTTAATAAATAGTTATATTTTGTTAATAATAGTCTTGTAAGCTTAATATATGAAATAATTTCAATGAATTTATATACATATTTTCTTTCTAATTATTGAAAATATATATATATATATATATATATATATATATATATATATATATATATATATATATATATATATTGGAAAACCGGGTTGACCCGGCGGTCCAACCGGTTGAACCGGTGACTCGACCGGGTCGATTCAAAACCCGGTTTTCAAAACATTGCTCTCGACCATCGCACCATTCATACTGTGTCCTTTATTGTCACAATATTCGGATGTTTAGGCAAATGTTTCATGATGTTAACTTCTCCTCTAATATCATCAATATCTACAGAAGTCCTAAGCTTCTTCTTCAATATTGATTTACACGCGAACTTTTCATCGGTTTCTAACATAAATATGTTAAACCAAACTCACCCTTGCCTAGCAAAGTAAAGCATCATGGTTAACACATATTCAACTTACAAAACCTTCCCATAATCTAAATGAGAAATGGTAAACGTAGATATGAGAAATGTCAAAGTTCTCCATGAAGACTTTGTCTTCTTTTTTCTTTTTTTTTTTCTTTTTTTTTTCTTTTCATGGTTGGCATTTATACAAAGTCAAAGTTCTAGATGAAGACTTTGTCTTGTTTTTTCTTTGTTTTCTTTTTCAAAATTTCATCTTTAATCCAGGTCTATTAAAAAAATATAAAGTTAGCCCTCAACTTTGTCAAAAAATATTAATACTAAAAATAAAAATAAATATCCTGTTGCCCATAATTGCACCATTCAACCTAAACAAATCCCTGTTAATTTTGTTAGAACTGACAGTTTGCATTTGTATATATATAATCTATCCATACTACACTATAAAGCATTTAGGACTATTCTTTAATTAGAAAGTTTCTTGTTATGAAAATATCTCTTTTGTAACAACATATTATAAAGAAGGATGTGAAATCTTGACCATCCATCTTATTTTAGGGAACCAAATCTTCAAGTGACATGTGTCACTTCTTAATTAAAAAATCATTTTTATTTTTAAATTAAAATATCTTTTTATCTATTTATTTTTCTTATGATCTAATTTTATCATATTTTTAAAAATTTTGTGCTTTTTAATTCAACATTTATTTTTACATATTTTTTTGAATTTTTAGTTCTTTTCTTTTTAGTGGGTTTATTTTATTTTGATTCAAATTTTTTACAACTTTAACCTTAATTTTAATACAAACTTGATGGGTAAGAGTGTAACATTTGTTCGCCATACAAATAATCACCGGGTACCCGCCGCCGCATTGCGTGGGTACCATGCTAGTATAATGAAAAACCTGGATGCTAATTTCTAAGAACTGAAGTTGCAACTCATCTAAACTTAGGAGACTACAAATGTATGTTTTGGATACTTGAAGTCAACTCTCGTTTTAGTATTTAACTTTGAGCTAGAAGTAAATGGTGAGAAGAATTATATTATCATAACATTGTCAATTGCATTATTCATATCCACTATTTGCTTCTTGATCATTCAGAGAACTGTAAGTCATCTTCTATCCTTACACTGCTTTTCATTTGTTTATTACTAGGGATATATTTTGTTATATATATTATATTATTATGGAGAGGCTTTTGTTGAGATAACTTATGTTATTGAATACTGTTACCTATTCTTGCTAAGTTATGGAATAAGATATCAATCAAAGTTTCAGTAATCAATAATCATCTATTTGAATTGATTGAGTTGCTCAGATATTCTTTCAACATATTTTGACTCCTTATGACAAGTGGGCTCAAAACCTTAATGCCTTTTAATTAAGAGATATTAAAGCTTTTCTCTCTCTTTAAGAGGCTAATTAAGACCCATATATCAATCCACTTAATTTAGTAAACACCCTAAATGGCTTTATGTGATGTTACAATATTTTTTAGTACGCTATTGTTTTTGGCTAATCTTCACAAGTGACAAAGTTAACTACTCGATCTTTTTTTTTTAAATTTTTTTTGTTACTTAGAATCGTAACATTGTTGGTTCATTGTTTATAATAAGTTAGCTCGTGATCAAGAATCCATTATTACTTTTTAATACTCTTTTATGAAACATGGTTATCCTTAATAATCTAATATTGATCTCACCTTAAACGTCGAGCTTAACTCATACGTGAGTAGATTAAATTGCTAGTCCTTGTAGTTAAATCAAAAAAATTCATATTTATTCCCTAATTCTTAAAAATTACTTTGACAATCCTTGTGGTTCTCAAATCTGCACACGTATGCTCTCTAACAGCATTAACGTTATGTAAACAAGTATCCTTTCAAAATTTCCCAATTACCCAAACACCCGCCAAGTCAACACACACGTATCTCTCAGTTACACATAACATCCCATTTTTTGACCTCTCATCCACCCAAAGTAAATCAAATTATAAATTTGGCAACCCAACTTAGCCAACAGATCTAGAAGTACAAAATTTAACTTTTAAGTGAATGAAAAGTTGATAATAGATATCGAGATTATCCAAGACGTGATTAAAATATATCGAGACTATTCAATGTGATTAAAATCTTTGAAAATTATGTATATATAAAAAAAATTAATCGTATCCATTTTCAATAAAAGCAGTAATGAGTTTTTATAATACGCTTATTTATTATTTCAGTTTATATTACTAAGCTGAAAAGGGATTTTATAATCGTATTCTCGCACATCAACAATAATCTGAAATTACTAATACTTCTATTTTCATTGGTAATTTGAAAGGTTTAAGAAATGAGTGTTAGACGAGTCATTGGCTCAAACCCGATTGTGAGCTTGTGTCTATTAATGAGGTGTTTGGTGTAGAATTCACTTTTGACAGGTTATGAGAGTATACAAAAGGTAAAGGAAAATGTGTAAATATTCATTCATAGATAAATGGCACTATTTATAGCCTTACTAGTAACTTTTTTGCATGAAAATAGGAACATAATACTACCAACTAAGTATCCCTAAAGAACCGGTACATACTACTGATCCATTACTCTCCTCAACGTGCATAACCATGGGATTGGGTCAAACTAGTACCAATAATATATTATTAACATGAAGACTTATTAAACTAGAACTGTTCCAACCATGCATACATGAACCTGAACAACCGATTAAACCCAACATTTGGATTGTGTGGTTAAGAAATATGTAAGTGTGGGTTGATGGGTGTTTGGTTGAAAACTTAAGTGTATTTTTGTCATTTATAAAATGTTAATGGCGCTAGGGACAAAAATATCTGATCGAGAACCACGAGGACTATCAGGGTAATTTTAAGATTTAGGAACTAAATGTGAACTTTTTGTATAGCCACAGGACTTATAGATGTAATTTACTCTAAAATCTAAATTCATTATCTACATTTCATATTTTTTAGGTACATGATTGTAATAATAAAACATACAATATTCAGCAAAATGCATGTACGTAGTACTTATAAGATTATTTCTGGCAATGGCCGGGGTTGTGTAATAATAATACATACAAGTCAATTTTCTTTAGGTACATGCATAAAATTTTCAAACAACTTGACGCAGCTTTCATCATTAATCATGGCTGCGTCTTTTATTCCTCATCGGTGGATATATGATGTCTTTGTAAGCTTTAGAGGTGAAGATATCCGAAAAAACTTCATGGATCATATGTTCAACGATTTCAAGCAAAAAGGAATTCGTGCTTTTAAAGATAACACCGAACTGCCTAAAGGAGAAGAGATATCTCCTCATCTCTACAAAGCCATTGAAGAATCGAGATTTTTGATAGTTGTCTTCTCCAAGAATTACGCTTCTTCATCATGGTGTCTGAGGGAACTTGTCAGAATACTTGAGTGCAAGCTAATGGAAAGCCCACAACACGAGGTTCGGATTATCTTCTATGATGTTAAACCTGACGTGGTGAGGAAACAAACAGGGAGCTATGCTGAAGCGTTTGCCAAACATACACTTTCAAATAGTACAGAGGTGGATAAATGGAAGGAAGCTTTATCCATGGCGGCTAACTTATCAGGATCGGAACGCCAGGACATGACAAATGGGTAAATTCTTTTTTTGTGCGATTATTTTTTTGTTGGTTGTTTACTCACAAACATCTATTTTACTAAAGATTAACGTTGTGTGTTTTTTTTTCTTTCTCTTTTATGGTTAACAGGTTTGAGTACAAGTTCATTGAATGCATCTCCAAAGACATACTCAATAAATTATGTGTCGGGCCCTTGCATGTAGGTGAAAACCTTGTTGGCATAGATTTCCATTTAGACAGATTAGTCTTGTCACGCTTTGTTGGGTCAGATAAAGTTAACATGATTGGAATATGTGGTATAAGCGGAATAGGAAAGACGACCCTTGCCAAAGCTATTTATAACCGGATATATATCCACTTTGAAGGAAGTTGCTTTTGTGAAGATGTCAAAGGAGTCTCAAAACAACAAGGCCTAACTCAAGTCCAAATGCAAATGATTGGAAAGATCATGAAAACAGAAGATATGAAGATATCAAGTGTTGGTGAAGGAATTATGGTAATAAAGCAGAGGATTGCATCTAAGCCGATCCTTCTTGTTTTGGATGATGTGGATGATCAAGAGCAGTTAGAAGCACTGGCGGGTTCATCTAGATGGTTTTGCCCAGGAAGTTTGATTATTTTCACTGGCAAAGATAAACAACTACTAAGTTCTCATAGAGTGAATGAAATCCATGACATGAAATATCTAGATGGGGATCAATCTCTTGAGCTCTTCTATTCCTTCGCGTTTGAGGAAGAAAATCCTTCTACATGCTTCAAAGAGCTCGCTTCCCAAGTTACAATACATTTGCAAGGTCACCCATTGGCTCTCAAAATTTTTGGTCGATTATTGTATCATAAATCTGTGCATGTTTGGAAAAGCGAATTGGATAGACTCCAAACATATCCTAATTCAGAGATAGTAACAAAACTTCGACCAAGTTTTGATGGGCTAGCATCTGATCAGAAAGAAATGTTTCTAGACATTGCATGTGCCTTCATTGGGGAAAATAAAGATTTTGCTGCAAGTGTACTAGATGGGAGTCATTGTTCTGCAAATGCTATTATTGAGGTTCTATCTGATAGGTTCCTAATAACAGTATCTGCAGATTGTCTTCAAATACATGAATTGATTCAAAGCATGGCAAGGGAAATTATACGCGAAGAATTCAGGCAGAATCACAGAAGATTGTGGATTTCATCAGAGGATTACGATGTACTCGATGTAAACAAGGTATGAGTATAAGCTATTGCCGTTATTAATATTTTTTTAATAAACGAAAGTACAATCTGATGATCGTTTATTTTTATCTAGGTAACAGAAGAAGTTGAAGTTCTAGTCCTTTTGCTAAAAAAAAACTGTCAAAATATTCCCATAGATGGACAAACTCTTACACGTATGAAAAACTTGCGGATCCTAAAAATATGCTTTCCAGAAATCCAAGGACGTTGGCAACCATTTGCCGTAAACTTCTCTGGAAGACTAGATTCGTTGTCCAATAAATTACGGTTGCTTTATTGGCATGGATTGCCTTTAAAGTTCTTACCTTCAGATTTTTATCCGGAAAACATTGTTACCATCGACCTGTCTTACAGCCACATAAAACATTTTTGGACAACACCTAAGGTATATAATTACTTGTTCATACTTTATATTTCCTGATTAGCATGTAAGGTATCTAATCCTTTTCCTTTGTGTTCTTCTTGTTAGTGTTTTAGAAGGTTGAAATTCATGAATCTAAGGTATTGTATTTACCTTACAAGCACCCCTGACTTCACAGATATTGCAAATCTCGAAGAGCTAATTCTTGAAGGTTGTAAGAACCTGGTTAAAGTTCACGCATCTATTGGACTGCTTAAGAAGCTTCTTGTCTTAAATATGAGAGACTGCACATGCCTTACAAGTTTCCCTTCCAATATGGAGATGGATTCTCTTCAAATTCTGATTCTATCGGGTTGCTTAAAGATGAAGAAACTTCCTGAAGACTTGGCGATGAAAAGCTTAACAGAGCTTCATATTGATCGAACTTCCATTGCAGAACTTCCTTTGTTTGGTCAACAAGAGAGTATCCGGTCTAGATGGTGGACTTCAATCACTGCTCCTTTTGGTTTGCTAAGTAAACAACAACATCCCCAAAGATCAGTTTCATTGGCAGGTTTCAATATGTTAAAGTCTCTCAATTTCAGCTACTGCAATTTAGTACAAGTTCCTGAGAGCATCGGAGGCTTATCATGTCTAAACAGACTAAATTTGGAAGGGAACAATTTAGAACATGTGCCCAATGCCATTGGAGGCTTATCATGTCTAAAGGATCTACACTTGGAAGGGAACAATTTATTAGAAGTGCCTGAGAGCATTGGAGGCTTATTATGTCTAGAACGTCTAGACTTGGCTGGGAACAATTTTACGAGCTTGCCTGGAAGTTTGAGTCAACTTTCCCATCTTACCCATCTTTTTGTTAATGGTTGCAAGAAGCTGGAAGTGGTGCCCGAACTTTCTGATCAGCTAATGCAATTTTCTGCGAATGACTGCACCTCCTTATGTTCAGTTACGGGATCATCCAAAGACCTATTCATGAGGTTCAGTTATTTCAGCAACTGTCCAAAATTGTTTACAAATCTTGCCATTGATAGCAAGGCGTCGACATCGGAGACTCAATGTCTCGACTCATCTATAACTTCCCAAGGCTTTACAAACCAATTTTCTTCCTTCCTTCGGGGTGCGGGTATCCGGTGTGCGGGTGTTCAGAATAACAAATCTGAATTCTTTCGTTTTCCAGGAAGTTTCGTTCAGGATGTGGATATAATATATCAAGGAAATAGCATCCCAGAGTGGTTTACAAATACAAGTACGGAAAATCATGTAAAGGTTGAATTGCCATCAGATTGGTGCTTCAATACGTTTAGGGGATTTGGAACTTGCGTTGTTTTTAAGAGAAAAAAACATTATTGCGACATAGTTAGATACTATGTCAAGAACTTTGATGGAGCTTCTTTAGGAGGTTGCTATCCATTCAACCATAGAAGATATTTTGAGCGTATGCCAATAAGAATCAATGAGTCATTTATATGGTTGCATTATACACTGGATACAAGGAAATGGAAGGAAGCAAAGAATTTTGCTACATTTTGTTTTAAAGGAGATGAAGGTTATGAAGTGAAGGAGTGTGGTGCAAGAGTTGTTTGTGATGAAGATTTAGAGCAAGACACAAACTTGAGTATGCTACAAGACCTCCCTGCTCTATCACAACTTGAGTATGGTGGGCTTATAAACTTGTCTGGGCATAGGGGAGAAATCATCCAGTGGTCCTGGTAGTCCAACAAAAAGCCACAACAAAAGTGTTTTCTTTATATTGTTAGCCATAGATATGCTCAAATGTAAAACTATATATTTTGATTTATTAATCGCGAATGTTAAGTTTTACTGTTTTTTATAGTTAATTTAAGTTAAAAATAACAATCATAGAGAAATATGAAAATGATGAAATGTATACAAGTGCTCTGATTTGGGTTCCATCAGAGATGTTTCTCCTATTTGTCCGAGAATAGAGTTTGCAGAGATTTTGTCCTTTTTTATCTGAATTATGGTTATTGTTTGTCTGATTGAATATAAAGTTGTATCAAGGTTTAGGCATTTTGATGTATCTTTTGTTAATTAATAAATTCACCTTTACACCAAAAAAAATTAAAAAAAAATTAAAAAAATGAAATGTATACAAGTAGAAATCATTCACTCAATGTCGGTAGCTATTACTCTACAGCTTGTTTGTAGCAATCGCATGGTTATGTAAAAGATTCTATCTTTTCTTTTGAATTGCCATTGTTACGTTTGCTGCCATGCCGTAGTCTGATCCCACAATGTTGGATATGTAAATATCTTAAGACCAAGAGTACAGAGTACGGGCGTTTGTTCGACCATTTCTCGATAGTTTATGTCATCTGGCGCAGGGGTCATGCTAATCTTCTTTGTATCATTCGAGTTCTATCATATTGTCCGGAAGGGACTACATAGTATGAGCCTATAAAACAGGCCAAAAGTTCAATATAGACCCAACATTTGTCATAGACCCAATGAACCAATCACAGCCACTCATTTTTTCATTAAAAATAAAAAAACCCACTTTCCACCTCTTTTTTAAAAATTAAATATCTCACACACCGTTAATCGTTACGCAAAACAAAACATACCATTGCGACGAGAATTAAATTATCTTTCTATAGATGGGCGACACTATATACTTTCGACGAATTTTTTTTTATGATTTTATGAAATTATATATGATTTATGAAATCATATATGATTTTATGAAATCATATATGATTCGTTATACGAATCATATATGATTCGTCATACGAATCATATATGATTTTCG
>BQNB010017446.1:0-31005 GCA_026074375.1 Tanacetum coccineum | reverse complement strand
AACCGTGAATGATTTGATGCGGAATCAGCGGCCAAAAATTCCAAAAAAAACTGAAAAGTGTCAATAAATCATAGAAAACGATGTTTTTGGGCTTCGAAAAATCCTTAACCTGCTAAAGGGTGGTTACAGCGTGATCCGTCTCGTTTTTCTCTTCGATTTGAGAGGTCACGGGCCTTAAACGGACTTACGGATCAAAAGTTATGGCTGTTTTACTGAAACCCGTTTCGTCACACAAGTTTTCTAAAAAAAATTTCGTTCGGTCCAAAAAAAATTTGCTCGTTCGATCCGCTCGTTCGATCGCTCGTTCGATCCGCTCGTTCGATCGCTCGTTCGATCCGCTCGTTCGATCGCTCGTTCGATCGCTCGTTCGATCCGCTCGTTCGATCGCTAGTTCGGTCCGCTCGTTCGATCGCTCGTTCGAATCCGCTTGTTCGATCGCTCGTTCGAATCCGCTTGTTCGATCGCTCGTTCGATTGCTCGTTCGATCCGCTCGTTCGATCAACTCGTTCCCACTCGTTCGATCGTCTAGTTTTTCGCTCGTTCGATCCAAACGTTTCCACTCGTTCGATCGTCTAGTTTTTCTGCTCGTTTTTTCTCTTCTTTTCACCCGAGTATCACCAAAACGAACACAATGACGCCGAGAGTTTTCCACTAACAAAATGAGCCACGAAAACTATGTTTGCCGAATGATGAACCAAATCTGTCGAGTCTAATATGCTTACAACACCAAAAAAAATACGCTATCCACCCGAGGCGATTGATACCAATTGTAGGAACCCGATTAACCACTTCACTTCATAACCCGAACCACGAAACAAGAAACTAAGAAAAGAGAGAGAGAGAGAGATTCGAAATTAGAGAGAGAGATGAGAGAGAGTTGAGAGAGAAAAGAGATGAAAAGAAATTTAGATATTATGAAAAAGATATTTTCTAAAAAAGAAAATATCTATATATATTTAGATATTTTAGAAAATATCTAAATATATATATACCCCTACACATTTAATGTGACGCGCGGGATATTTAACTAGGACCCGGGCTCGGGTTTTGTTTGGGATTAAACCCAAAACATATACAATATTAGATTAACTATCGAGCCCGATTCCAGATATTATCTTATTACAACATTAACTAATTAAAGACCGAAGCTCCATCGTAGAGTGACCGAGCTTCCTTGTTCGACTCAATAAATTGAGGCTAACAGAAATTTATATATAAAATTTGCAAAACCGATTAATCACCGATTAATCGCGCCTAGACCGATTACAGGCTACAGTGTGGTCGACCGGCCGGCTAGCGACTCGCGATTTTTGCAACATTGCTTTTTATGCATCACTCCCACACCTGTTTGTCGCTTCACACCGTCGCTCCACTGCCGCCTTACCGGCCCTTCCTCAACAACATCCATTCATTTACCTTCTAAAAACCCAGATTCAAACACCCTTTCGAAATAATGTTTTATTTGGGGCTGTAATCCTTTGAAGTTGAAATCGTCAACGGAATAATGAATTGAAGATCAAACAAAAAGACATCCGTATGGTTTTGTAATTTGATGCAAACAAGAATTGGGTTTTTGCCGTTCTAAAATTAGAATTGGTTTTTTTTGTTGTGGGAATCGAGAATGATATCCGGATATTTTTTAGCTATATCTAATTTTGATCATGATAAAAGCTATAAATAAATAACTTACTTTTTGTTTTGTGCTACTATGAGTAATCTAATACAAAAGTATCAACATGAGTAACATACTTTCAAAAATTCACAAAAATGTGTAACCATTGTTTTTTTTTGTACACTTCAACTGCCACCTAGAATGTCATGTGTACAGTCAAAGTCAACTTTTTTTTTGTTATACTTTGTTTTATGTTTTTTTTACTTTGTTTATTTTTAATTTTTTTTTAATAACAAACAAAGTAAAAAAATTTAAATAATAAAAAAAATTAATAATAAAAAATTTTAAATAATAAACAAAGTAAAAAAAATATAAAACGAAGTATAACAAAACAAATTTAAAAAAAAAGTTGACTTTGACTTTGACTGTACACATGGCATTCTAGGTGGCAGCTGAAGTGTACAAGAAGGATCAAGATCCTCTCAAGTTATAGTCAAACATGATAGATTATGTTCACCAATCACAAATAAGATAAGTACATAAAACATTTTCTTTTAGTAAAAAACATGGGCCCACTCATTCATTAACTCTCACAATAAGACTAACATGATGAATCATGTTTGACCATAACTTGAGAGGATCTTGATCCGTACAAGAATAAACAATGGTTATACATTTTGGTGACTTTTTGAAAGTAGATTACTCATGTTGACACTTTTTAAAGTAGGTTACTCATAGTAGTACAAAACAAAAAGTAGGTTACTCATTTATAGCTTTTGTCCTGTATATAATAAATGACTGTTTTACCCATGTAATTGCTAATGGCTGAGAATAAATACTTTGTTAGTCCCTTAACACCAACCTTAAACCCTTGAATTCCATAAAAATGAATTACAAATCTACTTCTTGAAAAATATGTTTCATAACAAAACTGAAAAGAAAAAAAACCGTGAGGATTTACATTTAACCCATAGTAGCATCAAAACTATCTTAAAAATAATTATATCAAGGACAAAAGCTATAAACGAGTAAGGGACTAACAAAGTATTTATTCTCAGCCATTAGCAATTACATGGGTAAAACAGTTATTTATTATATATATATACTAAATGTTGACATGTTCCCCCCTCACAAAATGAATAGTAACATTAAAATATTATAAACCATTAAAATATTATAAATTATAAACTATAATATATAATAATCATTTTCTACTTTTAATAAACTCCCCTCAAAATTCTTCATTTTTAATAAACCCTCCCTTAAAATTCTTCATTTTTAGTCATTCTCTATTTTTTAACAAACCTCCCCTCAAAATTCTCTATTTTTAATAAACCCCCTCAAAGTTAAGTCACTTTTCAGTTTTAACCCAAAATATTTTAAAAACTCCTCTCAAAGTTAAGTCACTTTTCAGTTTCAATCCAAAATACTTTACTGTAATAAAGTCTCCTTTAAAGTTAAGACACTTTCCAATTTTATACAAAACGCTTCGCGGCGGAGCGCGGGTAGCCACTTCTTGTTGATATTATAAACGATTCATTAATTAAAAAAAGAAACATTATTTGCCCATACACCTTTTTACCAGCCATGAACATTTATACAAAAAAGACATATTTGTAAACGGGAAAGAAAGAGAAACAGCCCCTAAATGCTTATATATTCCATGCTCAATTTGTTTTATGTCTTCATATTTTCATGCAAGGAGCATTGTTGTCACTCCAACCAGCTGAAGTTTCTTTCTTGCAATAGGCTAACGTTCGAGGAGTATGTCGATAAGATTGACAGTGAGGTATAACTTCTCTTCCATCAGTTCAAATTTATAATGAACCAGTTTGATTACATTAAGTTATGACATCAATAATTACTCTCATTTTGCCTGTTTGGTAAAAAAGTTTCAAGTGTATAAAAATAGTCATGTACTTTTACCTCCACCAACCAGTCTATGAGGATGCCTCTCATCCTTTCCGGAATATCAGTTTGTATTGACATGTAGCCAGACACACAGAGATATATAAATTATAAAAAAAAATGAAATACTAAAATGTTTTTAATCTCGGTCACTGATTTTATTTTAGATGCATGGTGGGGATGAGTACCTTGATATACAAAGAAATAATGATATCTAAAATAACTTTCCTCATTTATATATTCCATGCTCAATTTGCTTTATATGTTACATTAGTTTTTTTGTATAATTTTTTTTTCTAATCTTCTCAAGTAACATAGTTAAATGCTCGATCTTTATTTTACTTTTTTTTTCCATTATATATAGGCTTTACCGACTTCACTGTTAACTACACTTTTTTAATTGTAGGATAAACACCAAAAAAATCAAGTGACATCTTACTTTTTAACTTTTGTCGACATTTATGGTAATTATCGCAACATTTTTTTTACTTTTAATAACACTTTTCTTTGAGTCATTAAAAGATAATTTTTTTTGTAGTGAACGTGTAAACATAGAGTAATATACGTTAGTTCGTACAAATATATGACTAGTATTGGACATATATGAACTATGGTATTAAAAACTACACATATTTTATACCTTATAAACCAACTGAAATTTCTCGTACATTGACATGTATGATTTTTTCAATCGAATTTCAGTGTGTGGGTTATGATTACCACATTAGTAGCTTGTTTGGTTTGTAGTTTGTGGTATATTAATTGTATTTTTGAATAAGGAGGTATTTAAAGGCTAACATTAATTATAGGTGTTGTACATTTAGCTTTATTATTTGTATTTTTACAATTGTTGTTTTTGTTTTTAAATGATTTGTAGAATATGCTTGATTATTTGTATTGTTTAATGTTACATTTTAAGTATTGTAGTGACATTTATTGGAGGAACCGTGTTTGAATTGGTTGTACAACATGTTTGATTATTTTTATTGTTTAATTTTAAGTTTCAACTATCTTAGTGCAAATAATGTTGAAAAAAGGTTTTATGCATTAAAAGTGGTTAAGATAAGCAAGCTTGTGATCGAGAATATATTATTACTTTTGGATACTCTTTTATGAAACATCATTACCCTTAATCCAATCTCGATATGGCCTCGAACGTCGAGCTTAACTCATAATTGATGGGTAATTTAAATTGATAGTCCTTGTGGTTAAACTAAGATTATATATTTAGTCCCTAAGTCGTAAAGATTCCATTGACATTCCTTATGGTTCTCAAATATGCACACCTGTGCTCTCTAATAACATCATCGTTAGGGACTAAGTCATAAAATAGCAACGGACTTTCTTCATTTTCTCGTTTAGGTACGTGAACTATGAAAAAGATGTGTAATACCAACAAACTTTCATAAGTGTTCCAATCTGCACATTTTGATGAGGTGTCATACCTGAAAGTCTCACACATGTCACCATTTATAACACGACACGTCATAAAAATGTGCATATTGAAACACTATAAAAGTTCGCTGTTATTACACATCTTTTTCATAGTGCACATACCAAAATGAGACAATGAAAAAAATTCATTGGTATTCTATATCCCTTTAAACAACAAGAATATCCTTTCTATTTTACCCAATTACCCAAAACCTTCTCGGTCAACACACACATATTTCTCAATTACACACAACACCCCATTCTTCAACTTCTCGTCCACCCAAGCTTTAAAATAAAAAGATTACACTAAATCAAGGATTGTCTAACAAGTGCCCTGAGGGCATTGGTTAAGTGCATTAATTCAATGCAAATTTAATTAAAGTTATGAATTATCTTAATTAAATGTGATTTTGTATTTAATGAACGCAAATTTTTCCATATTTAATAATTTAATCCGTGAGGGCATTGGTTAGACAAACAAATATGGCAATTGAACTTAGGCAGAAAATCTAAAAGTCCAAAATATTCTTCTTTAATAACCTTAATTAATTTTTAAGTGAATGAATATTTGACTATAGGTAACATATTATCCATTTTTAACAAAGGTAGTAATGGGTTTTTTTAATACTCTGATTTGTTATTTCAGTTTATATTAGTAAGCTCAAAAGGGGCTTTATAATCCTAGATTAGCACATCAACAATAATTTAGACTACTAATATTTCTATTTTCATCGGTAATTTGAAAGATTTAAGAAATGATGTGTGTTTCGTCGAAAATCTAAAGGTATTATTATGATATATACTAAAGATGAAAACAAAAACGACCAACATCGCTGCCGTTTTGATCATGGGCTTAGTTGAGCCTGATGAGTTGGGTCCAGTAGTCCGGTATCCGATTTTTTTTTTTTTTTGTTATATCAGACGGTGAGTCGGTGAGATTATCTCACCATTGTTCCAGAGTTTCCTCCATACCCACACACACCTAACCACCGTGTTCACAATCATCCAAAGGACAAGCTAACCATCACCGCTTGATAAGAACAAACAGACCGACATCACAGTTATGGTAAAATGATTTTGTTTAATTAGATGTACCAGCGGTACCAATGAGGACAAGCTATCTCCCTCTTGGCATGGGCATGTAAGTATTCTAATCTTAATTCTTAAAATTAGTTTCTTTTTAATAATTTATTAAAAGTTTTTTTTTGGATAAATTGTTATTAGTTAATCTGACTATTTATTGCGCCGGTGAGGTTATTTTAAAATTTGAAATTCGTTCATGTTGCATATGAGGTGTTTGATAAATTGTTTTGATGACAGGTTAGAGTGACCCAACAGGGATTTGTCGCGGGTGGTCTTTTGTTATCGGTTGCCTTAAAGTATTAGGTATGTAATTTCGGTTTCTTTTGTTTATGGTTGCGGAAAGTGTATTTAGAGGATTGTTAATGGAGTTTAATTTTAATTTTTGATTTTTGGGATTTCTAATATTGAATATCAGAATTTGGTTTCAATATAGCATAATTTATGAGGCTAAGTAGGAATTGCTGATTTGATTCATATTTTTTTTGAACGACGATTTTTATTAAGAAAAACTAGCAAGAAGCTAACAATTACAAAGAGATAAGGTTCGGATTTTTTAGCCAATCGTTACAACTAAACGAGACTTTACCTCTATACCGACACCAATAAAAAGATTTGCAAACTACATCATCAAAAAACAACGCCTTTGACAAAACCTTAGCCTCAAAAATCTTCTTGTTTCGAAACGACTAAATGAGCCACCACATAACGTAGTAAACACCTTCAAACATCTTTTTGTTCCTAGAAGGCATTCGAATATTAACCAACCAAGTCTTCCACCTTTCATATGAATCGATCTCCATGTCCGACACATCCCACCAACGGTTGATTAATTGAGTAACTTGCTTAGCCATACAACACTCAAAGAACAAGTGTCTAGAGGTCTCCACCCCTCTATCACAGTTAACGCACACAAGAGAGTCAATATTTATACCACGTCTAGATATATTGAACCTGGTTGGTAACGAATCCGCCGTGACCTTCCAGGCGTGAATGTTAACCTTACTAGGCACGAATTTAATCCACCTGGTCTCGTGATCACCTTCCGGAAGCAGTTTGTTATCTATCAATTTTCTAACCGAGGTGATGACGAATGTCTGCGTTTATATGTTTTGTGGTAATATCATACTTTTGGCGGGGTAACATGTCTCGGGTCATTGTTGCAGCCAAGGCTACCGTTATCTTGGCGAGGTAACTTGATCCGGGTTACGGTTGCAACCAAGAATGGTGTTTGGTTTTGTTTCTATATTTGCAGCCTTATAGATATCTTAGTTTGGCTTCTATATTTTTCTAAGGTTAACTGACTATATTTCATGTTTCTGTGGAGGGACTGAAAATGCAAACAGAAGGATAGTAGCAATGGTGATTAGCTTAGTATGTGATTAAGCTGCATTCAAGTTTAAGGTCAGTTGTATTTTGCATCTTTATTTTCGTATACGGTATGTTTGGTTTGTTGCATATTAAAGTAATTGATTTTTATTACTGAAAATGACTACCTTTATGAATCTCTTTGATGCAGATGCTTGCTCGGCATCAACTATTGACAAAAACTTGATATTTGAGGGGCAACGTTTAACAAAGTGGGTTTTCGATGACGGGGTTGTACGCATAGAATTTTTTGTGGTATGCATTTTATTCTATTTATTGCTAGCGGGACAAATTGGGTTGGTCGTCGGTTTGGTTAATGGGTTAAAATAGGCATTTTTCGTACAAAGAATGTGTGTGTCAAATATAATTCTTATAATAACGTATCAATTATCTTAATTTTTCAATAAATTGATTAGGATTTTTTGGGTTAGAAACGCGTTTTCAGCAGCTTTTAAAACGTCAAAGTTGAACGGCGCCGTAGGGAAAAGTTGAAAAAATATCAGCAAAGTAGGCAAAAAAATCAATTTCTTTGTTCATTTTGTATGTGATTCAGTGAATATCTGAATTTCTTAGCTACACTGCCTATTTCATATTTTTTTCAATATTGCAGTGGTACAGGGTACGTACAGATCTGCTACAGCCGAAAGGGTTATTCAATCATACGACCGTTTACATTTCTGCAAGTATGATCATGTTGTCTACAGTTATGGTGGAAATTTTTGCATACATGGTTGGAGCTGAAGAAGTCAGTAATACCAACAGGTCAATTTACATTTCTGCAAGTATGATCATGTTGTCTACAGTTATGGTGGAAATTTTTGATTTACTTACTTATGAATGGGTCGATTCGGGTTACGTTTTGACATTTTGTCTATAAATGTCAAATGAGAAATCAAGCTTAAATTTTCTAGCCACATAGCTTACATCTATGTATTGCTTGGTCTCCTTAATAAAATTCAGTTGTTGAACAGTTACCAATACATGTTCATTAACGTCTTAAGAGTATTGTACAACTTTTATTGCAAAAGTACAAGTTAAAAAACGTTGTTGCCTTAGTCATTGTCAATTTTGCTTCGGAAAATCAGTTTCTTAGAAGCAACGAAATTCAATAGTGTCTTTGTTATTCTACCTGAAGATTAAAGGTGGACAACATTTCGTGCAACCCTCGTGATTGGCCTTATAAAACCTATCATTCGGTTTATGGTCATGACAACCCGTACCTCTTCAAAAATCGTTTTTGCCACTGAAATTAACTTAATAAATGCGTTAACTCCTTGCTAAAAGCCTCAAACCATTTCACAAATATATGATTGTAATAGCTCTCTATTGTGAACTCGACGCGCTATTTTTATCACTAATTTTGTAGACGAATTTCTTCCTTTTTTTATAGTTTATTAATATAGAATATGTTTTGTGATCATTCAATACAGGTTGACCCAATCAAGCTATATCATATTTGACCAGATGCTTAAAAGTTACCCACATTGACCCGTTATATAGCGTTTCCGCCCCAGATATTTGGAGACCTTTACTTGATACCCAACACCTATACTACACAATAAACTAATTTTTTAATTAAATTCGTGAAGAAAAAAGCTAGAAAGTAGAAACGGTATGCTAAGCAACTTCTGAACATTAGACAACTCCCAGACATCCTACAGATTACAATGACAACTGAAGAGCTACCACTATTGCAAGTCAAAGATCATTTTCGACCCAAACTGTCTACAATAACATTCTAAAAGCCGCCAACAAGAATAACAAAATAACATTTCTCTATGTACACCAATGACTATGCACTCATTTGTTCCTGCCACCTCTTCCAATGCGAGGTTTGCCTTTAACTTCAGCCTCCTGCCATATTTACAACCAGTTAATAACTTTCCATTTGGCATAAAGAAAGAGGTTAAATGAGAAGACTTTTATATATCAGACCTGAGGTAAATGCAAGTATATATTGGATTTTGTGGTTGCTGGATTATGATTTTCTGCACCCTTGCTCCAATCATAGCATACCTTTTGATGGGGCTGTTTGGATTTGGTATGTCATTTGTCTCAATAAGGGGCTGCTTGGATGTAGAGGATAACAAATTTGTGTTATTTACAGCTGTCGAACCAAAAAAGTCAAATAGGTTATCAGATGATGTTGATGCACCCGCGGTTTCCATTCAACAACCGTTGTCTTCGCTTGCATATTACTCACTTACTCGACAACAGAAGGACTTCCCGGTGGTGTTATTCTGATATATCCACCTGCGGATTCTGAGTAGCTACGTATGTTCAATGTTCACTTTTGTTTGCCACAGTTTTTTAGTTGTTTGTTAATTTCTCATTCTTCGTTGTCAGCCTTTAGTGATTTATTACAAACATTGAATTCATACTATATTTTATGCTCTTTTAAATTGGGGCTCTGAAATAATCAAGCTTATTTTAAGCAGCCATTATTGTGCTTTTGAGTCTTAAAGGCAACCCAGAAATGACAATATAACATAACTCAGTAAAATGTACGGTATGAATATTTGGCTATATGTCATAACTTAAAGCCCAATGGCATAAAACTACTACTTAAGCCCAAATGAACAAAACTTCAATTGCAGTTGATTGCAAACGAAGCCCATTTATTTTGGGCTTTTCCCATTTTATCATTTGGTTTTCTAAATTTTCTATATCCCATTACCATTTACCAGGTACCAAAGCGAAATATCATATCAGTTTCAGATCAGATAAAAATGCTTAGGTATATGATGTTACTATGAGTTGAATGGTCAAATAGTCATTAAAGACTATATAGATTTGTTAAAAACGAGCTTATAGCATTTAAAAAACATTCCCTATCTGATCAACGGAACAAGTTGATATATCGTCTGCCCTTTGTTTAACGCGAAGTTCCCCAAAATTTAGAGAAACTCAATACAGTAGCTAAATACCATTCGAGACTAAGTTAGCCTCCGCCGCAACGCGCAGGCAATAAGCCAACTTGTTTTTGTCATTTATAAAATGTTAATGGTGCTAGGGAAAAAATGTGTGCCTATCTAAGAACAACGAGGACTATCAGTGTAATTTTAAGATTTAAGGATTAAATGTGAACCTTTTGTATAGCCACAGGACTTATACATGTATTTTCCTCTAAAATCTAAATTTATATTTATTTATATATATATATACTATATATAGAGCATGTCATTTATTTATATTAACCTATATACTATGGAGCATCAACTTTTGCACTGTAGTTGCTACAGTGCTACAGTACGGCCCAGTAGCTAGCCCAAAGATAGCCCAAAATCTGGCCCCAAAGTAAAAAAAAATTACAAAACGGCCCCTCAACTTTTAATTGTTTACGACTTTTTTACATAATTTAAAAAAAATAAAATAAAAAAAGACCCTTCAAGTTTTTATTATTCATGACTTTTTTACATAAAAATTTTAAATAAAAAATATACGGACAGAAATGTCTCTGGACCACGAATAAAATGAGCCCAATATGTAGCAAACATATGACACACTTTCAATGAAAAATACAACTCTTTAAATTACGACCAAAACGAGTCCAATATTGATACGCTTTAAACGTGTGTACGATCTTATAAAAAATATTAAAGTTCAATACACATTCTTATAAAAAAAAATATGATAAACTTTCTTTAAAGTTTCATAAACCGTGTTGCCCCGCCGCAACGCGCGGGTTAAATTCCAACTGTATATACTATAGAGCATGTCATTAGAGGACAAAAAGTAAATGGGTTAATAGTTAGCCCAAGAATGAGTGGCCCAATAAGACCCGGCCAACAAACATTAATCATAGACATCTGTAGTCAGAAAATATCCTTTTGTCGTACATTATATATTATATATATATACTATGTTTAGGTTAAAACTACGTCGTTTTGACGTAGTTGCTACAGTAACCGGCCCATTTGACTTTTTTTTTCGTTTTGACATACTTGCTACAGTACCGGCCCATTGGGCTCCCACTTTGGGCCGACCCATTTGACTTCTTTTTTTTAACTAGGCAACTTTAAAAAAAAAAATCCACGGTACAAAATAGAAAACAAAATTACAGAAGTACTTATTTATTTAGATCAAAAAATATCCGCGACATGGACCAAACACATAAGCCTATATAAAAAAAACTATTAAACATGAGACTGAAAAAATAAACCCGCACAAAATAAAAAAAATAAAAAATTTAACGCCTCGCATCAACGCGCGAGCAATCATGCTTAACACATATTTACCCAAATCTCATAAAATTATATTAAAAAAATAACCCAAATAGCAAAAAAAAAAAACAAACCTTTAAACTTGAGGCCCAACAAATAAACCTATATAAGAAAAAAAAAACAAAGTATTAAACATGAGACCGAAAAAATAAACCAACAAAAAAAAATTAACGTCCCGCAGTATTGCGCGAGCAATCACGCTTGTTTTATCCATAGAAATGATTTTAGTAGGCGTTTGTTTTGGGCCTTTAGTCCAAGAGGTTTGGATATTAAGTCAAAAAAAAAATTTGGTCGCATAACATACGATTTGAAAATGGGGCTGAACCCCACAAATTGGGGGATATACAAATCCGGACATAGTTGCCTACTTTTACTGACACAGCCATTAACTCATTTTTTTTTCTTTTTATTTTTTTCCTTATTTATGATCAGGTAGTTTTACAAATTTATGGTCCACTATTTTATATTTTCATCGTTAACTTATACATTTTATAATATATTTTCTCTCATATTTTAAATTTAAATTCAAACCCTAACTCAAATTCTAATCTAACTTTTAATCATAATCTTAAACCCATCTATAAACCAAACGGACCCTTACACTCTGTTCTCTAGTTTTATTTTAAGAGTGCAAGTGAAAGGAATGGAGTAAAACACAAAATTGGTGTGTTCTTGAGTTTTTTTTAGGGTTAATGGCATGTAATAGCAACGTACTTTCCAATTTGAGCCGTTATCAGATATGAACTTTAAAAAGTATCACAATACCCATCCAACTTTCAAAATTTGTGCTATTATCATACTTTTGATGACGTGTCAATGACGTGGCACTGACGTGGCATACCTGAAAGTCTGACACGTGGCACCATTTATAACATGACACGTCATCAAAAGTATGATAATAGCACAAATTTTGAAAGTTGGATGGGTATTGTGATACTTTTTAAAGTTCGTATCTGATAACGGCTTAAATTGAAAAGTACGTTGCTATTATATGCCATTAACCTTTTTTTTTACAAAAGAAAAGAAGTGGTTGGTGAGGGAAAGAAAAGGGGACTAGTGGGAGTTTTGACTACCATCTTTCATCCCATATTTGGGATGCAAGCTGATGAAAGAGAAATTTGACTTATTAAAATTTGCTCTCATACTTCAATTCAACACCCAGAAGCTTACAAAACCATATCGTAACAGTTATCCTATTTGGTCAAGATAATGGCCTCATTGTAAGACTTCTATGCAAGATTGCTTTGTTACATATCACAATTAATTGATAGATCTTGTTAATATTTATATTCCGTAAAGAGTTGAGGAATTGTAGGGAACATCATAAGATTTTTTTTTCTTTTTCTTCTTTTGTTAAGCAAGATTGTGGATCTGGGTATTTAAAAAGGATAATGTTGACCACTATGTCAATGGTTGGTTTTTTGTGTTAATATATTCTTACATTTTGGCAATGGATTTAAAGGCAGGATGTAAAACATGAAACCCACCAATATACTATCTTTTACTTCCTTTTATCTTATGACTTGAGAACACAAAATATAAAGATGGTCATTTTTCCTTTACTGCACCTTTTCACCTCTTTCTTTCCTTCCATTCATTTTCTTTCCAAAAACTTACTTGAGAACAGAATAACATGGTAGTCGTAGCTGCACCAGAACTGATGATGGCTAGTCCTAATCAAGAACACATTGCTAATGATGTGACGACTCACCTTGTTAGATGTTATTGTTTTTGTACTGTTACATTAGGATTAGTAAGATAGTTGAGTACTTGAGTTTGTTGGATATTAGAAATTTGGATACTTATAATACGGAGTATTGTTTTATGAACTGATTATCAGGATAAAAAAATCAGTACCAGAATCTATTTACGTGAAAGATTTCCAAGCATTAGATCATGGAGTTACGCGAACATTGGGCATCGAGTATTTGTGGAAGATGAACATGTAAGGATAGATGACTTGTCTACACATTTGGGTTCTCTTCCAAAGCCATCTGCCTTTTACGGGGTATGTTTTATTCTGTATCCTGCTTAGATTTATGTTACACAATACATAGAAAAAGGAAGTAACACAACAATTGAGTGGGTCTAACATTAAAGAAAACCAGCTTATTAAGGTTTTCAAAATCAGATGAGCACTCTTGACACTTAGAGTTTGGATGAAAAAAGTTTTATGTTCTTTTAATAAGCAGACTGAGATTTTTTTATTTTAATCAATGTAATTTTGGTGATTTCAAAAGTACAAGCTTACGCATTGGCCCCGTTGGGTGATATAAGTTACCTTCAGATTATTTGCGTCTTTCTATAAGCATTAGTAGTTTAAATTGCAATCGCAAACGCCTAGTTATTTGGTTAACATCATTTTGGGTTGTTAACAATTCAGAGTCACAAATACTATAACCCTTGTTGCATCAAAGCGCATCGCGCTTTTTAAAACCCATGGGTTACTCGGGTTCGGGTCAACCCAAAAGTGTAAAAAGTAAAAAAAATTCCTTTTTTTACTCTTTTAAATACAAAATATATAAAATTTATATTAAAAAAATAAAAACAAAATTATTCGGGTCGACCCGTACCTAAGTTAGCCAAAAAATTTCAACCCGATACCCGACCCTGACCCTACTTAGTATACGGGGTACTCGGGTTGACGCGAATAAAATTTCGGACCCGACCAACCTGACCCGGATATGCTTAAAAATTTCAATGCGCGGCCACTGTTACCCTCGTTATATGACATGTATAATATTACTTGTGATTCTTTATAAACATAGTTAATGTCCAATATCACTAATGATATTTGTTATATGACATGTCTAATATCACTTGTGGTATTTCATAAACATAGTTAATGTCAAATATCACTTGTGATTTTTCAGAAACAAATAAGTATAATTTTTAACCTTTAGTATCATCTGTGATATTTCATTGTTTTGTATATTAATTTTTTTATATATTATCACCTATGTGTTTTCTAATATTTTTATACTTTTCAGGTACTAACACCGCAATAGACAAGCACAAACAATGTTTTACTATCGGTTCAGGGTTGCTCAAGAATGAAAATTTGTTCAAAAGTTGTGTTCTTTTTGGAATTTTAAACTTATAATCAATCTTATCTGTCAATTGTGATACTATACTCTAGTAGGAATAAAAGGGTTAAACCTTGTTAGGTGAATTCTTATTTTGCTCAAAAGCAATATTAAATTAAAGCAACACTCGTTTGAATATGAGAATACGTCAAGTTTTTATTTTCATAGTTTGTTTCCTTTTTATTCATTTTGGTATTTGTAAGTGACTTTTTTTATCACTTGTGATATAACATTGTATCAAAGTTGAAAAATATTTAAATGGTATTTCTTAGTCATTTTAGAGTAATATTACATGTCATAAAGTAATAGAATGTGACATTAATTCTGGTATTAATATCAAAGGTGATAAAGTGCAACTACGAAGAGTTTGGTGTAATCAATGTTATTTATCATTCGTGATATTATACCGTTAGTGGGAATAGAAGTGTTAAGCCTCTTTAGGCGAATTTTTATTTTGCTTAAAAGTAATGCTAAATTAACGCAACACATGTTTGATTTTGAGAACGAGTTTTTAATTTCATAGTTTGTTTTATTTTTATTCATTCTAGTATTTGTAAGTTACGCTTATTTATCACTCGTAATATTACAATGTCAAAAGTAATAAATGTTAAGCCACGGGTAAATCTTAGTTAATAAAGGTTCATGTTATTTATCACTACTGATATTACAATGTAAAGGGTGATAAGTGTTAAGCCACTCGTGATAAATATAACCTTTATTAACTAAGATTCACCTGTGTTTAACAATTATTATCCTTCACATTTTAAAATCACAAGTGATAAATAAATTTTCTAAGATTCAAATATGGCTTAACACTTATTACCACTGACATTATTTTATCACCGGTAATAAATATATAATAATAAAATTTCATGTGATAAAACAATATAATGTGACACTAATTATGGTATTCCACATATGATTAATATCATAGGTGATACAACAAGATAATGTGACACTGATTGTGAGTATTTTTTTTAAAATTTTAACATGTAATCAATGTTATCTATCACTTGTGATATTATACTGTTAGTAAGAGTAAAAATGTTAAGTTTCTTTAGGCGAATTCTTATTTTGCTCAAAAGCAATGCAAACACTTGTTTGATTTTAAGACTAAGTTAAGTTTTTATATTCATAGTTTGCTTCCTATTTATTCATTATGGTATTTACAAGTGACACTTATTTATTTCTAATATCACTTGTGATATTTTTAAAACAAACAAGTATACTTTTAGACTTATAATATCACATGTGATATTTCGTTGCTTTGTATATTTTTTTTTTATATATTATCACCTATGTGTTTTCTAATATTTATATACCTTTCAACACAATGACCAAAAGTAAACATAATTCATGTCTTGTCACACATATTCAAATTAGACTATAAACCCGCAAATCTGAACCGCCACTAAAACATTTCTTGTGCCTGAAAAGTATAAAAATATATAAAAAAACACATACGTAATACTTCCTCAGTCCCTTAATAAATGTCCACTATTGACTTTCAAAGTCATTCTTTTTTAACTTTGACCTTAAATATGTTGATTGTGTTATATAATACTTGATGAAAAACCAACTAAACCCTATACCAAAAACTCAAAACCCCTAACCACTAAACCTTATACCAAAATCCCTAAACCCCTAAACACTACGGGTCCGTTTGGTTTGTGGGTTTCAGGGCCTTTGGGCTCAAAGATGTCAAAAACCAACTGATTACGCGCCACCATTGTTCCCAATCTCTAATTCCAAATCAATTGGTGAGTTTTTACTTTCCATAGATATAAAATATATTTTTGAGTTTTAAAAAGAATCTCAACCAATGATGAATCTGATTATTTGTTGTACCTTTATTTTATATGTAAAAATAACTCAAATCAATTTATAAAATATATATTTATAATATAATAATTAATTTTTTCTCTCTTTACTTTCAAACATTTCTCAAATCCAAATCAAAATCCAATCCCACCTACAAACCAAATGGACCCTAGGTATAATATCACAAGTGATATATACATAAACTTTAAAACATATACAAAAACTTTAAACCCCTAACCACTAAACTCTAAACCAAAAACTCTAAACTCCTAACCACTAAACCCTAAACACCTAACCACTAAACCTTATACCAAAATCCTAAACCCCTAACCGCTAAACCTTACCCCCTCCCTAACCCCTAGCCACTAAACCTGATACTAAAAACCCTAAACCCCTAACCACTAGGTATAATATCACAAGTGATATATACATAAACTTTAAAATATATACCAAGAACCTTAAACCCATTAAACCTTATACCAGAAACCCTAAATACCTAACCACAACGTATAATATCACAAGTGATGTGTACATAAACTTTAAAATCTATACCAAAAATCCTAAATCCCTAACCACTAGGTATAATATCACAAGTGATATATACATAAATTTTAAAATTTATACCAAAAACCCTAAACCTTATACCCTAAACCCCTAACCACAAGGTATAATATTACAAGTGATATATACATAAACTTTCTTTACCACATGTGATATTCTATAACTATTTAAAAACAACGTCAGCCTTCAGACTTGTCAAATCCGCCTTCAAAACCTTTATTAACTAAGATTTATATGTGGCTTAACACTGATTACTCCTGAGATTATAATAACACGGGTGATAAATATAACCTTTATCAACTAAGATTTATCCGTGGCTTAACACTTATTACCCCTGACATTTTAATATCACTAGTGATAAATAGATAATAATAAAATTTCATGTGATAAAGCAATATAATGTGACATTAGTTATGGTAATTCACATATGATTAATATTATAGGTGATAAAGCAATATAATGTGATTCTAATTGTGGTTAATTTTGAAATTCTTAACATGTAATCAATGTCAACAATAAAAAGCGTTCAGAGTGTATTATCAGTTGCGATAATAAACTAAAGTGATAGCCCATGTGTGACTTGGATGTTTCACTTAGTGTAGAGGTGCGCAAATCAGTTAACCAGTTCGGTTCGGTTTGAGTCAAACAGGAACCAGTTTCAGTCAACAGGAAGCCGAAACCAGTTCGGCACGAACCTGAACCGGTTTGGAACCGGTTTGGGTATCGGTTCATGCCGAACCGGTTTGCCGGTTTGGAACCGGTTCGGTTCCGGTTAACCTGTAAAACCGGTTTGGTCAGTTTTGGTTTTTTTTTTTTTTTTTTTTTTTTTTTTTTTAAAATATAGGAAATACAACATAAACGAAATACAAAATAAAACTAGTAGTATGTGTATTGTCCGTGTCCGTGTGACATAGACCCTCCAGCTCCATCTTGGGTTTCGTCATCTTCTGCCCCGCTGCTCAACATATAATCACGAGGTGGTTCTTCAAAAGAGCCGTCGCTACTAGCATCTAACGCAATTTCTTGATCGGTTAGTTGAGTGGCTTCATTCATTTGCACCTCGTCATTAAAGACACCTTCTTCAACGTCCAAGGGCAGTTCAAGTGGAGTTGTGTGCTGTCTACGCTCATGAGCGTCTAAGTGGTCCTTTAAACACATACACATCTCTAAAGACTCTGCAGTTAGTCTTGTTCTTCGGATTGACAAAATCCTACCACTTGTTGAAAATGCTGATTCAGATGCTACCGAAGAAGCTTGGACACTTAATATATCCAGGGCCATGCGGGATAGAACAGGAAACTGATTTTCCTTTGTTTTCCAAAACCCCAATACATCATAAGATTCATAGTCCTTGGGCTGAAGTCCTCTCACAAAATCTGTTTTGATATATTGCTCATACTCAGAGGACATTATAGGATCACCCCTTGCCTTCTTTTGTTTATGTTGGGTTAAACCGTGTACCATACGAGATAAAGGATCACGACTCTTTTGGGATGAAGAACCCTCAGCAGTTGTTGATTGAGTCTGGTGACTACCATATTTCGTATAATACATATTATACAATCCTTGGAAAGATTCATGAAAATAATCTACGGACCTAGTTGCAAACCCATCATCGGCAAACTCCAAGTCCCTACTTATATTTTCAATCAAATAGTCTACCCCAGATACATTAAAACATGGATTTAAAGCGGCTGCACAAGTAATTATTGGTGGCATGTTTTCAAAATACTTCCTAAGTTTTCTCTTAATCGGTTTAACCATACTTGACAACACCCCCCCCTCAAGTTCTAAATCAGATAATTTACAACTTATGAAAAAAATCTGTTGCAAAACCAATGGAGATGTTGGGTAGTAAACCCCCGACAAAACAACCGTAGCATTTTGAAACACCGCAAGTAATGGGTTTAACATTTCAATACGTCCCCAATATTCATCCGGGAATTTTTTAAACCTTCTACCATTCTTGCTGACCAAAATGTCATGAAAATGACTCAACGTTATTTGCTGTTTCAAACCACTTTCGAACATTTCAAAAGTGGAGTTCCATCGTGTTTCAATGTCCCAATTTGGCGAATAACAAGGTTTTTCTGCATCGTGACAAATTTTAATATACCGTCTACGGTTTTTCTCACCAGATTTGAAAACATCTTTTAACATTTGTTTGAAAGCCTCTTTCATTTGATTAACTATGGGGACCTTTAAACCAGCTTGCACAACCAAGTTAATGATGTGTGCAACACAACGACTATGATAAAATCTACCCCCCATTGGTGGGTTGTATTTTAATCTTAGTTTATTCATGGCCGATGTGTTGTTGCTGGCATTGTCCAAAGTAATTGACAAAATTTTATCTTTCAAACCATAAACGACAAAGACTTTTTCTAACATATATTTCAAGTTTTTACCGGTGTGCTCAGACGAAAACTCTTCGAACGAAATGACCCGCTTCATCATTTGCCAAGAACTAGGTTCAATCCAATGTGCGGTAACACACATGTAAGAACCGGGCAAATTATGAGAAGCGGACCATATGTCCGTTGTTAGGTTGACCATAGTATTTAAGTTAGCAAAACCATCAATTGTTGCTTGTTTAGCCGCTACCCATAATTTCATAGCATCACGTTTAAGGGTAGAACGACTTACATGAGTGTAGCGCGGTTGCATAGTGTTCTGGAACACTCTCGTTGTCTGTTCGTTGTCGAAGTGGTTAAATGGTAACCCTCTTTGAATCACCAAACCCGCAAATTGTTCACGTAGATAATCCGGATTGTACATGAAAACTTGCCCATCTCGGCCCATCGTCGTTTGCCCCGCTTCAGGGTTCTGATTCTGCTGAGCCTTGAGTACTTCACAATGAGGATGACTAATATGATTCTTCAACGTCGTATTGGAACCAACCGCAAAGAAATGAAAGCAGAACTTGCATTGTGCTTTTTTATGACCGTCGGTCATAATGCACATGTTGTAGTCTTTCCAAACTTCTTGGTTTCGACTGGTTTGTACGATTTCACGGATTTGCAGTGCACTTGATGAACCAACACCGGTAGTAGCTGAGCCAGAGGCGGATTCACTTGCCATTGAGGTGGATATGTTTTTTTTTTGTTCTTAAGAAAGATTGTATGAAGGATTGATAGTTGTGATAATAGTTGTAATATAACATCCTTATTTATAGAATAAGAAAATCTGCTATTCTATCCAGTTATCCACAAGAAAATCTATATGGATAAGAAAATCTGATAAAGTAAATTCCCGGGACCCACTTTTATCCAAAAAAAATCGGTTCGGTTCCAAACCGGTTCCAAAAACCGGTTCGACAAACCGGTTCCAAAAACCGGTAGTCAAACCGGTGGAATCCCAAAAATGTCGAACCGGTTTCAAACCGGCGGTTTGACCAGGAACCGGAACCGGTTCGGTTCCTCGGGTTCAAACCGGTTCCGGTTCGAAAACCGGTTTATTTGTGCACCTCTAACTTAGTGGATTATCACATATGCAATGTCACTATTGTTAAATTGTAACAAATGTTTATTGTTAACTTCATTTTTACCATATGTGATAATACTCTAAAACTGTTTGAAAACAAATCAGCCTTCCGCTTTATCGGCTCCGCCTAACCTTTTTAATTAATTTGCATGCAGCTTAACATTTGTTATTCTTTACAGTGTAATATCACAAGTTATAAATAATTGTGAATTTGAAATAGCAATGTATAACAAGAAAGCAAATTATAAAATCATTAATGATCTAAAAAACTGGAAGTATGAAATGAAAAACATGCCATTACATCTTTTAAATTTTGAAAAGAACACAAAACTTTTGAGCAAAGTTTCATTCTTAAGCAACCCTGAACCGACATTAATTAAATTTCTTGTGCTTGTCTATGATGGTGAAAGCACAAAAATCATCTTGTACCTGAAAAATATAAAAATATTATAAAACACATAGGTGATAATATATATATATATATATATATAAAAATATACAAAGCAATGAAATATCACAGATGATACTAAGACTTTGTTCTCGAGTTTTAAAATGAAAGAAAATAAGAGAAGAGGCAAAAATAGACTGAAAAGAAGAGAGAAATGCAATTTAATGAAATATCACAGTAATCTACCAATTACATCATCTAAGGTTACAACATTCTATGGTTACACTACGAACATTTATGATTACATCATCCATGGGTTGCAATGTACTCTTACTTTTTCTTTCCTACAGATCCAACCCGCTGGTTTTTGGTTCAACGGTTCGACCCGGGTAGAGTTAAACTCGGCGGTTCAATCTGGTTTGATTTTCAGCAAAGACCCAGCTTACAACGGACCGGTGACCCATCCGGTTTCTGTTCAACCGGTTGAACTAGCCGAGTCATACTGGGTTTTAAAACATTGATTCAAACTTAATCTGCATGATAGCAGGTTACATGTCTTAGTGAAAGAATTAAAACACTAACCACAATGCAACTCAATCAAAAAAGGAGCTTCTTACTTTCAAAGAAAAACCAAACACAATGTGATCAATGTAAAACCAGATATAACTTTTTCGAGCAACTGATGCTATGTTTTCATTAAAAGCAACATTTTTTGTTTTCTATCAAACATATGGTCATAATGCAAGAATACCTCATCTTGAAAATTTGGACCACATGTAAACGAGGAAACACAAAAAAGTACGAAGAGAAAGACGTGAAGAACATGACTTAATCCTGACTGTATGATGCTTTTGTTTAACTTCCTCGTGTTATTTTTCACCCGAGCTTAAGCTTTGATCAATGTCATTTGCTGCAAAACAGAAAACAACAAGACGCTTAAGGTGTCATCTTGAACAAGGCTCAATGTAAAAATAAGACAATAGATGTCGTACCAGTTGATTAATAAACTCATTCTGATTCTTGGCTTCTGACTTGATCTCAGAGGCTACCTATAATACCATAATTAGAAAGACAAATGATCGAGAGTCCTAAAGATATGTTTATTTATAATACGCCAATGGTGTGGTGGGTATACAGTGGGAATACACTCAGTTCCATAGTCATAGTTCAGTGAAAGGTAGAAGCAGAACATATGAATGTAACTTGGTTTTCTTCCGAGTGTCCGTGCACTTAACAGAAGCTTAACTTATTCAAATAGCAAGTCGAATAAGCATGCTAATTTATCATTTTATTTTTTGAAACAATCAGTTAATGTTATTCTTGTCATCCCGTGGGTTTCCACAAAATCAATGTCTTCACAAGTTTTCATTTTAATTAAACATAAACTACGTTAAAATGACCCAACAAATCGGCTCATAATGATTGAACACAAACTACTATTAATTTAATTACAAGTTGTACGGAGCTTGTTGAGCTTCTAATAATGCTCCACAATTTGCAAGCAAATGGATGACTGACCTTATATGTGAACAGATTCAGCGAGGTGTCCCCTGTGACGACTATGTACCCAAAAAGTTTCCTAATTGTTATGTCTTCACATAAAATTCTTATAATAACTTTCCGCTATGTTGTATGTGTATCACAAGGCTAGATGATGGTATACCATTTCGATTGATCATATAATGTTTTCTTCACAGCAGACTATGTTTGCAATTTGCACTGTACCATTTCGATTGATCATATAATGTTTGCTTCACAGCAGACTATGCTCCTTTCAGCGATGAACATGTCAGTTTCGGAATTCCAGAGTTAGGCAACTTCTGGTGGATCACCAATTAAGTATCTTATTTATTAGTAAAAAGGTAAGATCAAACCCCAACAAAATCTACAGAACATTCCCAAAATTAGTCAACTCGCTAATCGACTTGGTTGGCATAAGCATTTCACTTGCAGTTCAGTTCCAACTTCTAATCATTTGGGATATATAGGGGTTCATATGTAAAACATTGGTTCGTATGTTCACATTAAAGTCCATAGTTCTACCCCGTGTTCCTATTCTCGTCTCATTTCATACCCTTTGGTATCTTTGAGGATCTCAAACTAACTGAAAACACTACTAACAGCAACTTTATTCTCCATCCCTTTATCATTCATCACCTCTCTCACTGCAGCTACATCTTCCCACCTTCCCGCAGAAGCACATTCATTAGACAAAGCAACATAATCTTCAGTGTTATCATAAGTTTCGAGATTCATCTCTGGATTTATCGAGATTAGAATCTTCGCCACTCTCTCACCCATCACGATATCATTATGCACACTACAAGCATGTAACAAGCTCCTTTATAAAACCTCATCGCCTTCAACTCTTTCACTGATAATAAATTCATATGCCTCAGATAAGTGACGCACTTGCCCAAAAAAGGTCCACAATGCAACCATAATGATGTGATATAGGTATAATACGAAACTTCATTTTCATATCATGAAACAAATAAAGAACTTCCTCAAGAAGCCCAGCTTAAGAACAAGCAAACAATAAGCTCGTAAGAGTTACCGAATTAGGCATAATGACAGATATGAACATCAAATCCCGAAACCATTGATGTCCAGGTCATAACATTCTTACATCCCATACTCCTGAACACATCTAAAGCCGAATCCAAACACCCACATTTCACATACATATCAACAAGCCCAATACCTAAATAAACATCATCCTCAACATCACACATCGTCTTCACGATATACCCATGAACACCAACACCAGTCTCAAGACACCCAACTCTCGAAACCGCAGACAAAACACAAACCAAAGTCCTATCACTAACCTTCACCCCACAATCACCACCCAACATCTCCAGAAACAGAAACAACCCATCTCGCGCACTCTTTCTTCTCACAATACCCCGCTATCAACATAATCAACAATTTAACACAATCAAATGTTCATACCCCCCCTGGCTACTTCCAACAGCTTCTCCCCTCCTCCTCTTAACTCTTTTACTCACCTTTTCACTTCCCCTAATTTCTCATCGCCTATTTCCGCTACTATATGACCCTTCTCAGTCACATTCTCAATAACAGCATTGCGATAAGGCCCATAACTAATAATCACACAAGCAGATTTCTAAAAAAACGGCACAGCTGAACGAAACATAATAACCGAAATACGCTAAGTAAACTAACCAGACATCAAGGCATTCTCGAAAACATACGTCTTCTTAACCAGCACAGGTAACAACAACAAAGCCGATACACCGGTACAAGTAACACTACGCAACAACAACAACAACAACAACAATTAATCATCAATTGATTATAATAAATTATATAAACCCTACATGTCAGTACAAAAAGTGTACCTAATTCAAAGTGTAAATATTAGCATTCTTCATATATTAACATCGCTGACAATTAATTCAAAATTAAGTATCACATTGACACTAACAATCTAATCAAATTCACTACATTAAGCATCAAATCTAACTAGTAAAATCAATCGGATAGATCGGACATACACAATTGATGATGATGATCGTGAAGTAATGATAGGTAGTAGTGGATTGGGAGTAACTGATTTTTGAAGGAACCGATTGGGAGAAAAAACACACGAAGTGTGTGTAAAAAATAAGGCAAATGAAAAAGAAAAAAAAAACTTTAGAGTAAACTGCAAAAATCATCCCTGTGGTTTGTATTTTGTGGCACTAATCATCCCTAGCCGATACAATTGGCCCAATAGTATCGGTTAGGGATTATTAGTGCCACAAACTATAAACCACATGGATGATTTTTGCAGTTTACTCAAAACTTTATATATAGGCAGAAAATTAGGTTTATTAACTTTAAATCTTAGATTAATCCTCACCATTAGATCAAACTAAAATGGGTGGTTAGGATTTGTCCATTGATATGCGGAGAGAAACTGGTATGCAAACAAACTTTTCTCATTAATATAAATCACTTTATAATTGAACCGAAATTACCAAAATCGAGCCAAATGAAATTATAATACGGCAGCCATCCACGCTCTATATATTATATATAAGTAATTTATTAGTCGTTATGACATGAGACATCGTACAGGAATATATTATTATAATAAATTTAGTGTTAAAAAACATGAAAAATTCATACGACATGACATACCATGTTAGGTTAACTTTTTTTTTCATACGTAAAATAAATTAAATGACGTTTTCTTATAATGATATTTCTCATATAAGCAAAATTAATTTTATATAATAGACGGCCACCACGAAAAAAAGAAAAATCCATTAGGCTTCCTATAACTTACTTTAAGTACCAAAAAAGGTAACAATTTTAAACCAAACACAATTATCTAGATACTAAAAAAATGTCAAACATATAACACAAAAATGACTAAATGTAGGAACAAAAAAATCGCACTTTAAAAAAATAACACACACCACAGCAAAAAAATTGCCTCGCCGCAACGCGCGAGTCTATTCCACCTCGTTAATTATCTACATTTCATTTTTTTAGGCACATCATTGTACATGTACGTAGTACTTATAAAATTATTTCTGGCAATGGCCGGGGTTGTGTAATAATAAAACATACATTTCATTTTTTTAGGTACATCATATTCTTTAAAATTTTAAAACAACTTAATGCAGCTTTCATCATTAATCATGGCTGCGACTTCCATTCCTCATCGATGGAAATATGATGTCTTTGTAAGTTTTAGAGGCAAAGATATTCGCAAAACTTTTATGGATCATCTCTTCAACAACTTCAGGCAAAAAGGAATTCATGCTTTTAGAGATGATAGAGAATTGCCTAAAGGGGAAGAAATATCTCCTCAACTCTACAAAGCCATTGAAGAATCAAGGTTTTTGATTGTTATCTTCTTCAAAAATTACGCTTCTTCATCATGGTGTCTGAGGGAACTTGTTAAAATACTTGAGTGCAAGCTGATTGAAAGCCCAAAACATGAGGTTCGGAGTATCTTTTATGATGTTAGACCTGACTCGGTGAGGAAACAAAAAAGGAGTTATGAAGAAGCGTTTTGTAGGCACGAATTTTCAAATGCTACAGAGGTGGATAAATGCAAAGAAGCTTTATCCATGGCAACTAACTTATCTGGATGGGATCTCAAGGGCATAACAAATGGGTAAATTTCTTGTTTTTGAGTAATTATTTATCTTGTATCTCTACTATAGCGTAACACTATGTAGTTTGTCTTACTTATTGTGTCTTTGTCGAAAACAGGTTTGAGTCCAAGTTCATCAATTCCATTTCTAGAGAAATCCTCAAAAAAATATGTGACAGACCCTTACATGTTGGTGAGAACCTTGTTGGCATTGATTTCCATTTCGAGAAATTAAACTTGTCACGCTTGGTTGGGTCAGATAAGGTCACTACAACATTAACCGCTATCTCCAGCGACATTTTGGGGGATTCCCGGGCGACTTGTCGCTGGGGATACCTTTCCCTGGCGACTTGTCGCTGGGGAATGTCCTAGTTAAAATTAAGTAATTACGACACTTAATTAAGCTATTAGTTAATTGGGCACTATCCCCGGCGACAAGTCGCTGGGGATAGTGTTCCTTATACTTTGACTTGTCAATGTATAAGAAATTTTTTTAAAAGCTATCCCCGGCGACATGTCGCCGGGGAATAGTCTACATTTTTTTAAATGCAGCCTGCACAGCAGGCAATTTCCAGATTTTTTTCGGAAAAAATCTACCAAACATCAAACCTGTACCAAAACCTGTATAAACTCATCACAACTTGTACCAAAACACAATACAATATAACGGATCAACGCAATACAAATACATCACAACTTATACCAAAACCAAAACATAATAAAGCTAAATCGTCCAAAATCCGAATAAGTCTACAAAACGTTGCTTCCTAGTCATAAAGGGGGCTTACAAGTCAATAATCAACATAATAGGATAGGGAAACAAGTGTTTACATACAGGTCGCCAAGATGAACATAAAGTAACAATGTAGCATACTAACTCATATATAACACAACTAACTATCGCCATCGCCATCGCCATCCTCATCCTTGTCCTCCTGATCGTCGACACTCTCCTCGTCGTCCCCGCACCCGCCACTCCCGCTGGCACCACCCGACTTAAACTGTGAAAACATATCTGAGTACTTTGAATCACTTTTGAAAAGACTTATCATGAAGTCCACCTTTTTGTGTAGGCTGTTGAGCGTGCTTTCAGACGCGGGCGTACTTGGGCCGGCTGTGGCCCGTGCTGGTAATACCCTACCAACACTGGGAATGTACCCTCGCTGCTTACCCCTTCTAGCTAAGCGATTGATCTCATCATCAGTGTAGGTGCTCGTAGCCTCCAGCCTCCTCATCTCCTCATTTCCTTCTTGATCTTCCTCTTCCCGATGATTCTCTGCTATCGTTACACATTTGATGTCCAACGGATGAGTCAATATGCTATCGTTGTACATTAGATGTTCAACGGATGAGTCGATATGTTATCGTTGTACATTAGATGTTTAACGGATGAGTCGATATGCTATCGTTACACATTAGATGTTCATCGGCTCAATTATAACGATGATAGTCATAACAAAGGTAGCAAAACTACTTAGAAATCACCCATAAGTAGCTAGAACATGATAAGTAAGTGTCTCAATCTCTGGCGAATTATTTCCTTCTTGATCTTCCTCTTCGCGATGATTCTCTGCTATCGTTGTACATTAGATGTTTAACTGATGAGTCGATATGTTATGGTTGTACATTAGAGGTTCAACGGATGAGTCGAGATGCTCCCACCAAATACTCCCGTCAAATACTCCCGCCAAAAACTCTTTTATTCCATAAAAGCAGATACTATCACAACCACAAACATATCACACACTTTTACCATCACAACCACAAAAAAATGGTGAAGATGGTGCCACATGAAGCTTTTGCGTGTAGTTGTGCATAAGGAGATGTAGTTCTCCGACAATCGTATAAACCTAAGAGTTACGGTAAACTATACTATGCATGTCCAAAATCAAAGTTGAACAATCACATGTTTTTTATTTTTGTAATATATAAATATTTTGGTTAGTTGTTAAAAGAATTGATTTCTTTATTATTTAACAGCCTCCGAAACATTTTGGATGTGGATTTTTTTTATGGAAAGAGACCCGACTTCGTCAATTGATGAGTTTTCCTAGAGCTCCATCTGCAGGACCTTCAACACCTCCAAGCTATTCTTCAGGACCTTCAACACCTCCAAACTATTCTCCAGGATCTTCAAGAAATGCAGAGTGCTCAAACTGCAAGCACTTGCGTGGAAAGATAAGTGTACTCAAGGCAACAATGGATATGCATATGCATCCGGAACAATACACAGTTAATTCGGCTGCACTACTTCACGAAGTTCTTAATGAAATGGAAAAACTTGATTTGGAGTAGTTTTTCATGTGCAATGTAATTCGTATGATTTCGAGTAGTTTGTCATTTGCAATGTAATTCGTATGTTTTTTTATTGTATGTGAAGACTTTGTTTAAACTTTTATGATATGAATGTGTTTATGTATAACGATATCACCTCGACATGCCAATGGTACAAACACAAATACACCTTAAAAATATCTATATTTTTTGTTAAAATATACGGAATATCGGTCCGAAACGAACCTAAAAAACGTAGTTAAATTAAAAGTCAACAAAGTCAAACCCTATCCCCGGCGACATGTCGCCGGGGAACTGTCTAAAAACCAGAAGCCCAATTTCGTAATATAAAGCCCAAACCAAACCAGAAGCCCAATTCACTTATCCCAGTGACATGTCGCTGGGGAAACTTTGTTAACCAATTGACACTATTAACCAATATTGTTAATACGGTCAACAAAGTCAACGTGGTATCCCCAGCGACATGTCGCTGGGGAAAAGTGTGTCCACGTCACCACTAACGTAATTAACACTAATTATTTTTTTTTTAAATTAACAAGTGAATCCCCGGCGACTTGTCGCCGGGGAAAAGTAAGCGGGAAAAATTCCCGCTACGTTTTACGTTGAAATATTTGGTCAAAATTTAACAACATTATCCTCGGCATGTAAGCCGATCCTGTGTTGGTGAAGGTTCTACCGTCATAAAGCAAAGAATGGCATGTAAGCCGATCCTGCTTGTTTTGGATGATGTGGATCATCGGGATCAGTTAGAGGTGCTAGCGGGTTCAGCTAGTTGGTTTTGCCCAGGAAGTTTGATTATTTTCACTGGTAAAGATAAACAGTTGTTAAGATCTCATAGAGTGGATGAAATCCATGACATGAAATTTTTAGACGAGGATCGATCTCTTCAGCTCTTCAATTTGTATGCCTTTGAGGAAAAACATCCTTCTACAGGCTTCCAAGGACTTGCTGACAAAGCTGTGAAATATGTGCGAGGTCACCCTTTAGCTCTCAAAGTGTTAGGTTGTTTCTTATATGGCAAAACTGTGGGTCAGTGGGTTAGTGAACTGGATAGGCTCAAATTACATCCCAATGAAGAGATACAACGAGTGCTTCGTTTAAGTTATGATGGCCTAAACAACCATCAGCAAAATATCTTGATATTGCATGTTTATTCATTGGAGAAAACAGTGAATTTGTAGCAAGCATACTAGATGGCTGTAACTTTTTTGCAGATACAAATATGAAAGTTTTGGTTGATAAGTCATTAATTACAATCTCCAGGAATAATTTACTTCAAATGCATGACTTGATACAAGCAATGGCATGGGAAATTGTACGTGAAGAATCTAACATGCCTGGGAACCGAAGCAGATTGTGGGATAATCCATCAGAGATCTACAATATCTTGAGTGAAAAGAAAGTAAGAATTGTTTTTTACTGCATATGCAACTCATTTCCATATGCTTAATAATACAATCTAGTAATGCTATTTCTTGTATGTAGGCAACACAAGCAGTTGAAATACTTGACATTCTGGAAATGAAATCTAGTCAAAAGTTTGATATAGACGGTAAAGCATTTGCGCAAATGAAAAACTTACGTATTCTAAAACTACCAAAGAACAATGCGGTGAACTTTTTTGGAAGGTTGGACTTTTTATCCAACAAACTAAGATTGCTCTATTGGCATGGATGTCCCTTCAAGCTCTTACCTTCATATTTTTATCAGGAAAACATTGTTGTCATCGACCTCTCTTACAGCCACATAAAACAATTTTGGACAGCACCAAAGGTATTAACTTGCTCATACACGTGTTCGTGTTCGACACCTAATGATATTCAAACTTATCTTTTTTCTATTGATGCCAGTGCTTAAGAAGGTTGAAAGTAATGAAGCTAAGGTACTGTTGTAGCCTAACAACCACCCCTGACTTCTCAGAGATTACGAGTCTTGAAGTGCTAGATCTTGAAGGTTGTGTGAATTTGGTTACAGTTCATCCATCGATTGGAATGCTCAACAGACTTGTCTTAAATATGAGAGACTGCAGACGGGCTACGAATTTTCCTAGCAAAGTGGAAATGGATTCTCTTCAGGTTTTGAATCTCTTGGGATGCTTAAATGTCGACCAACCGCCTGAAGCCTTTTGGTCTAGATGGTGGACTTTTGGCTTACTAAGTAAACGACATCCCCCAAGATTAGTTTCATTGGCAGGTTTTCATATGTTAAAGTCTCTCAATTTCACATACTGCAATTTAGAACAAGTGCCTGAGAGCATTGGAGGCTTATCATGTCTAGAGGAACTATACTTGGAAGGGAACAATTTTAGTAGCTTGCCTGGAAGTTTGAGTCAACTTTCTCATCTAAAACATCTTTATGTTGATGGTTGCAAGAAGTTAGAAGTGTTGCCTGAACTTCCACCTAGCCTGTCTATTGTTAGTGCACGTGATTGCACCTCCTTATGTTCAATTACGGGATCATCCAAACACCCAATCAAGATCAATACTTACAGATGCCTCATCAATTGTCCAAAATTGTTTACGAGTCGTGCCATTGATAGCCAGCTGTTGATGTCGGAGACTCAATGTCTCGACTCATGTATAACTTCCCAAGGCTCTACAAACCGATTATCTTCTTTCCTTCGGTACGCG
>BQNB010017445.1:0-69931 GCA_026074375.1 Tanacetum coccineum | reverse complement strand
GTTAAGAGCAAGCATTGACGTGCATGTATGGTTGGTAACTGAATTGCACCATGAGTGACCTGAACATGAAAAAGCACAAACATAGATTAATGTAGTTAAGAGCAAGCATTGACGTGTATGTATGGTTGGTAACTAAAGGCTGGTATCAATGAATGTATCATCACAACATCCAACATGAAATGACACAAGATCACAGAAAGAAGAAAACTATGATGATTAATCAACTAGTTTAAACAGATTGATTCTAACATGTAAAATGTCCACCATCCTTCATCTCTCAATATCGTTTTCAATACATCCAAGACCATAAATTGATTGAATAAGTAAATACATATTACAAAAAAGTATATCAAGATTGCACCATAGGAAGATGTAAGCATGTTATTCATGTACTTGTAGTAAGTTATCATGTATTTGCAAGATACATATGGGCTACCATAAGCACATAGTTTCCAGTTTAAAACATAAAAAGATCGAGCATACCACCAACACCAGTATACGGCCGAAACTGATTATGAGGAGTCTGAAGTTGTAATGTTTTTTTCACGACCCAAACAGGATTGGTAATAATACATACCTGAAAAGTAGCAACCTTGCTATAGTAAAAAAAAGAAGTCAAGCACATACATATATACTTCATTTGTGGTGAATTAAACAAAATACAACAAAAGTGCAACAAACTCACAAGCCATCTGCAGCTGAAGCAAGATGAATACGCACCTGTCTTGTTGCTAAGATCTAACAACCCAAGGTATCAACAGTTCATAATAGGCCATCTAAACAACGCTCGACGCCTACAAGTGTTTTCATTAAATTAGTGTGCTGCTGACATTGTGGACCACATCGAAATAATCTGAATAACATTAACAACTTACCTTTTAATGCTCCTATCTTTAGCTTTTAAGCCTGCTACAACATTTGTACCTGAAATTAGATGTGCAAAAAAGGAGTCAGACTAGTACATGTCAAAAAGGATTAGATTAGACATCATAGCTTCGAAAATGAAGTGTTTATGCATAAGGAAAACAAGGTGAACTTGAGTGCTGATAGTTTTATTATAGTCAACATATAAGATCACCGAAGTCTACTCTATAGATCAAATGGACGCTAACCTTGTGGATGTTGCTTCTCCCTAGACCAACAACTATGATTTTACCTTAGTGATTGAAATAATAACCAATTTTATATTAATTATGCATATAGTATTCACACCTATATATGATAAATAAGAGTTGACTTAAGATCTTAATAAACATACAAATGAACCATTTTATTATTAACATTCACAAATTAAGTGTTATTTCAGAGCAACTCAGGTGAGACATAAATGTAAGTATATGACTATTTTATATCTTAGACCCCAGTTACTAAATATGTTATGCGTGACCAGAAATAAAATTCTATAACATAAACATTGGTATCCACTCGCACCTTGTAAAGCGTCTTGCATTGCTGTTTTTCCAACAAGAAGTAGCTAATAGATGTGAAAAATGGAACGTAGAAAAGATCAGCATCCTCCTGCCAATGAACTCTTACGACACTTTTCAGAAGCCTTTCTGATTTGGGAGCAATCAAATCCGCCTACAGCCAGTAGTCAACTGAATGCTGCAAGAGAAATGAATGGGTAAGATAACATGGGGGTGTTTGGCATCAGGCTTCAATAATTGCCTATTACAGAACAATCCGCAGGAAATGATGTCTGGTATGTTGCTCGTTTAGTTTAAATTAGTGATAATCACATACTCAGTTATGTTAGGTAACTTCAGAATAACTATGGATCCACATGTAATATGACATTAAATAGACAGATAACTGTAACAAAATGGCTTGCATGACTGGGGTTTGGGTGTGCTTCTATGGTTTGAAGTTGTAAAATCAAGCAATGAGTATGCAATTTTGAATATTGCAGACGATATTATTTGAATGTGTTTCTCGCTATTTGTGATGGTATATGAGTTGGTTATTGAAACTGCATATACTTTTTTGATAATATGATATAAGCAGGTTAAAATAAGCAACTTTAAACATGATCATGCAAAATGATATTTTCACCTTCGAAGAATCAGATAAGCATTTTGTATAAACAATCCCAAACACATTGAAAATCACTGATATGTCATATCATAACACCATAAGCAGATAAGAAACTCTAATAAACATTTACAAACGCCCCTGAGTGTGGCAAATTTCAAGTATTCAACGATTTACAACGACCATAACTAGTCAATTTAATCCGAATTGGCTAATCCTTAAACATGAAAATTGACATTAGCATATGTGCATGACCAGATAATAAGCCTACAAAAATCACCATCTCAATTTTAAACAAGTATGACTTTTTAAAGATATGAAATTAACCCGAACGAATCATTTACAAATTTTTTTTATCTAGTTTCGCAAATATGAATCTATATTAAACCAAAATCATATATCTAGTTTAAGCCATTAGGTCCAGAACCCAAAGTTTTAGAGGTAGATACAAATGAACCATTTTCTTATTCAGATTTGTGCACTTACACCGGTAGTAGAGACATCCTTGACCAAATGTTATATGTATGGCATTGGCAAGATATCATGCATTAACATAACAAGAAGAACTGAGATAAATTTTGGTTCAAACACGCATAGAGACATACATAGATATACATACACACATGTGATCCTTTTAATGCTACCATTTCAACAAGAATGGTCATTATTTACGATCACACGTTAACTTTCCTACACAAACAAGACTTGCAATCAATATACATGTGAGCATCTATCAATTTATTATCATCTGCAATAAACTAGCTATGCATACAAACAAATACACAGCCCCCTTTATATATGACTTGTTTCAGCTAACCAGTGACAATGACCAACATGCGTATTCAGCAAGTGGTTTCATTACGTGCCGTAAGTCCGTAACGGACCTTATATATGCAGTTCACTATGACCAGCATGCTTATTTATATTATATGGTAATTCTGCAATATATCTTTCGACTTATATGTTGCCCCCTTATATATGACTTGTTTAAGCTAACTAGTGAACTAATCCAAAAAAATTAACCTCAAACGACTATCAAATAGAATCGTACATATGAACAGAATTACCATATAACATTTCATATCATCTGTAATATATCTTCCGATGCTACATTCTGTCCATGGACCACTAACTTCTGATGTGGTCTGCATTAGTTTTCTCTTGGATCAACTTAAATTGCAATGTAAAAGACAGAGCACCTTGTGTTTGTCGTAACAGCTCATCGGCCTTCAGAACATCGAGTAGAACAATGCCAACACTTAATGTGTAAAAATCCAGATACCATTAGAAACCAAGACACTGATTGATCAAATTGAGCTGAATCATTGTTACTTGAAACTAACTGATATATATTATAAAAATCTGAGCACAATAAACACATAAACAAGCATTCTATCCACAATAAAAGTCTCTGCCAGAACATCATATTCTCCCCCATCAAACTCACTTGCAAGCTGTGACAGGGCCGAATGAAGAGCTATATGCTTTGCTATAACTTTAGTATCATGAAGCTTATCATGTTCAATATCAGAGGTTTCAACTGCAAAAAACATAATATCAAATAAATAAAAAAATAAAATTCGACCACGATAAGATAAATTTACACACCGATTTAAAATTAACACTCGTGAAGGGATAACAAACCCATAAAGTCCGACCCACGAAATATACTTCAATCATCAAAAATTCCTCTAACATCCAAACTTTTATTCCTTGCTGATATTTTCACGTGTGAAAATATCTTACTAAACTTTTTCACGAGTGAAGATACTCTTATTAAACTTTTTCATGCGCAAAGAGATTTTCAATAGACTTCAATCCTATATTTCTCCTATATTTTTCACGCACAAAGATACTCTTACTAAACTTTTCACATGTGAAGAAAAATATCTCCTATATTTTCACATGTGAAGATGCTTTTACTAAACTTTTCACATGTGAAGAAAAATATCTCCTATATTTTCACGGGCGAAGATATTCTTACTAAACTTTTCATGCGCGAAGATACTCTTAATAAACTTAATCTCTGCTATATTCGACTTTATGCAAACTAATTAAGTCGCCTATAACAATCAAGACCTAATTCGTAATCTATATATTCACATGTGACATATTTACAATTCAAACAATAATAATAACTTCAAATGCATTATAATTCACAATTCTACAATAAAATTATATCAAAAAAACACTTACTGATTTAAAAAGCTCGTCTTTTTCCTTAATTGGGAGAGGTTTTCGTTTTTGGTGATACTTATCATCGTGATTATTGATGAACACTGTGGTGATCGATGTAATTGGTGATTATTATCGCGGTGAATGGTGGTTAACGAGGTGAATGGTGGTAATTGGTGGTAAAGGCTGTGGTAGTCGGTGGTGAAAGCTGTGGTGGTCGGTGGTGTAGGCTGTGGTGGTTGGGTTTTCGTTTTTGTGTTCGTAATTTGAGAGAGTTCATGGTGGATTTCACACTAAGAATGGGCATCTGTGTGTTTTTTTTCTTTTTATTATAGCTTCAATTTGAAAAGGATGAAATTACCCTTATAAATATACAGTGTAAATTGAGAATTGATCTACGCCTTTAGATATAAAAAAAAGAAGGGGTTAATGGATGGCTAAGATCTCTTCTTTCCTTCTCACCATTTTTAACCTTCTCACTTGAACGCGCCCATATATATAGATATATATATATATGTATATATATACATATATATATATATATATATATATATATATATATATATATATACTCTTTATAAAGAGAATTTGAGATTTTCTTGAATTCTTGAAATTTAAAAAAGTTGTTATTTTAGGCAATGTTGAAAAATTAAATGTTGGAAACTAAAATTTTGATATCAAAAAACTTCTCAAACACGCTCCTCCTCCATACATATGATTAGGGTTCTAAATAGCGCGCTATAGCGGCGCCATAGCGCGAGGCGTGACCTCCACGTTACGAAACAGGCCAATGCGTCATCTTGAGGCGTGGCGTGCAATAAAGCGCGATAAGGCGCCATAAAGCGGGCTATAGTGTGATTTTTTTTGAAGCTTTAAAAAATTTCATGGATTTGAGCTTATTTACAAGTATTTATGCTTTGGGTTGTATGAGATTCTCCGTTACTCAATTTTAAGCCTAGTAGCTAACTAATATTGACCACTCTATAAATATTTTTTGCCGCTTTGAGTCACGCCTTAAAAACGCTATGACGCAACGTCTCACGCTAAAGCTTGAGGCTTGGCTATGCCGCTACGCCACGCTTCACGCTATTTAGAACCTTGCATATGACACACACTTTATTCTCTCTCTAAACCCTAATACACAAACTGCCGCCACCATGATCTTATCACCACCGTCATTTGCCGAGTCCGCTACCATCTCTTGTTGGTTTAGGTGGTTTCAGGTAGTTTCGGTTCGTGGTATTGGTTATTGGTCTGGGTGGCGTTTGTAGTTGGTGGTGTTGGCTGTCTATCACCATCTCGCGGTTACTCTATCATCGTATCGCGGAGGTTTTTGGTATACATCGTTCGATAGGCGTGCAGAAAACCGTTTATAAAGTTTGTTCTTTTTTTGCCTTTTGTTTTTTTGAATCTTTTGAAATCTGTTAAACGAAACCCAAACAGAGTTATAGCAACAAAAAAAACAATTCGTTTAGTAGGTCTTTGGTAAAGACTGGTTTTTTGTCTTGTAACATTAAAATATTGTTATTGTGAAAGGTTAGGATTAAATCACGACCTTAAGGTTCGAGTCTCTTGAATACCCCTATCTTGATTCTTGGGTGTATGATATATTCTGATGTTTAAAGGTATAACATGTTAAAACCTCTAACTAATCAAATAATCTGATTTAGTTTAGTACTTTAGTTGTAGCTACTTCTAAATTGGTTCCTATAGACTAAAAACTGATTAGAGGCAACTTGAAGACGTAATAATTAGATAATCAATATCAAAACAGAATGCCAAACACCCCTAGAAAGTTATTGGTGGCATTTTGCTATTTGTGATGACTTATAATTTGTTTCTGCTTCATTCCACATAGGTGCAACATCCTTTTTGTTCACTGAGTATCAATACGTCGGTATTTTCATGGTTGTTTTTTGCAATCTTAATCTTTCTGTTTCTTAGTTTCGTCAAGGGATTCAGCACCCAGAGCCAACAATGTACATATGATGTTCACAACATGTGCAAACCTGCACTTGCTACTGCTTTATTCAGCACCATATCCTTCACGCTCGGTGCCATTACCTCCGTCATCTCGGGTTTCCTCGTGATGAAGATAGCCACATATGCAAATGCAAGAACAATACTTGAAGCAAGAAAGGGTGTCGGAAAAGCTTATATTGTTGCATTCAGATCTGGTGCTGTCATGGGTTTTCTCCTTGCTGCAAACGGTCTTTTGGTTCTATACATCACAATGATGTATTATGGTGATGACTAGGAAGGCCTTTTCGAGGCTATAACTGGTTACGGTCTCGGTGGATCTTCTATGGCCCTGTTTGGTAGAGTTGGTGGTGGTATTTACACTAAAGTCGTTGATGTTGGTGCTGACCTTGTTGGCAAGATCGAAAGGAACATTCCAAAAGACGATCCTAGAAATCCGCTGTAAGTTATCACTATACCCTTTAGAGGGTGTTCGGGATTGTTTATTTAAGTGATTCTTTGCTTTTGTTCTAAGTAGATACACAGTTTTGAGTGTCTGGATCAAACTGCCTATTTGCCTTGTTATAGCACATAACCACTTAAAAATAAGCAATCCCAAACACCATGGTAGTCAAGTTTTCATGTCTTTTGTATCTTTAATAGTATATGCTTGTTTTCAGGTGATTGCTGACAGTGTCAGGGATAATGTTGGTGACATTGCTGGTATGGGATCTGATCTTTTCGGTTCGTATGCTGAGTCTTCTTGTGTTGCACTTGTTGTTGCTTCCATCTCTTCGTTTGGGATCAACCACGAGTTCACTGCTATGTGCTATCCGTTGCTTGTGAGCTCTGTTGGAATTATTGTTTGTTTGATAAAGACTCTTTTCGCTACTAATTTTTCAAAATCAATGATGTTAAAGATATCGAGCCAGCACTAAAAAATCAGCTCATTATATTTGCTGTTCTTATGACTGTTGGAGTTGCAATTGTTAGTTTTATCGCATTGCCTTCATCCTTCACCATATTCAACTTCGATGTACATAAAGTTGTGCAAAACTGGTAACCAAATCTTACTTTATATTTTTTCCGAATATAGTTATTGAACTCAAACAAAGAAAACTTAAAGGCTATTTATCTGCAGGCAACTTTTCTTGTGCGTGTGTGTCAGTCTATGGGTTGGTCTCATCATTGGTTTCGTGCCTAAGTATTACACCAGCAATGCATACACGTATGTTGTCGTATGGCTAATGTGTGGTGACTCATATGTTTTAAACAATGTACATTGTTATAACTGGTGTAATGAAAGCAATTTCCTTTTGTGTAGGTTTAACCCTTTTAAGATACCGACTTGATGGTTGATTATTACCATGGGAGTAAAGTGGGAAATTTTGACAGAAAGAAGGTTGATGAATGCGATGTTGTCGCTCGTGAACATAAAGTTAACAAAAGTCAAGTGAGTTTTTTTAAATCTTGTGAAAGATTAGGAGTACATTTTAATATATAAAAGCGGTTGTAAAAGTCTCGTGTTTACATTATGTTTCATTTTGATGGTTTTCACAGGTAATGGTTGTGACACCTTTGATTTGCTAGATGCATTGAGGAATGCGTTTGTCAACTTTGAGATGATATGTTTATTCATTATTTATGAATTCACCATGATAAAGAAATCATCCTTATGCAAGCATAATGAAGGTAAGAACTATTTATCTATCGCTATTGAAAGGTTGGATATACGTGACTGTAAATGAAAATATGTTGCTGAGATTTATCTTTTTTTATAAAGGAATTTTACATAAAGCCATCAAGAAGTCAAAGTTTTTTGGAATGACCATATCCCCGTTAACAAACAAAATGTTTGGTTATAATTGTTTTTGTAATCTTTTTAACAAGGTATGTGTGATAAGCAGGCTCTATCGTCCATGATTGGCTCAGCACTTGCATCTCATTTTGTGTCACTTGATGATTTGCAATACACAGATCATATTTAGTGATGCACGCTGACATCGTGAGTAGCCGACAACATGGGTGGTGGAGTGAGCGGAATCAGGCAACGTGTCAAAAAGGATTCGGTAAAAAAAGGTTCGATTATATATATTTTTGCACTTCTTTTAACAAGGTATGTGTGGTGAGCGGTCTCCATCATCCATGATTGGTTTAGCACTTGCATCTTGATCTGTGTCACTTTATATTATTTGTAATACATGGATCATATTTAGTGATGCGGGCTGAGAGTGTGGTGTCATATGTTTTGAATTGCTACATTTTGAGTTATGATCCATCATTATAAGGAATAGATTTTTCTTATGAATTTTGATTGAAAACATGCACTGTAAAATTGATATTGTATTAGCTGTAAATTAAGCAAATGTGATATATAGGTTATATATATTTATCACAAATAAATCACAATTCGATTTAACAATTAGCTAAATCAAAAGGTTGGCAGATTAATCTACAAAAAGGGATAAAGATACTTGAACGAATATATAACAAAAATACAAAACAATATTTATATGGGTCCTAAACTTTCAATATTTGCTATTAATGTACTACTAATTTACATAGTTTCTTGCTTGCATTTATAACCAGACATAAATATTATGATCTTTTAAATGAAAACTTTATTAGATAACATAGTTTCTTGCTTGCATTTATAATTAAGTAAATGAAACAAGTCCGTGTATTACACAAACACAAGTTTTTTTAATACAAATATTATTCACTTTTCTCACCATTGTTCACACTTTTTAAAATAACTTATTCCATGAAGCCAATTTATGTAGAAAATGTGCTTGAAAATAATTTGCTCCTGATCATCGAGGTGCCAAGAAAATTCTCTGGTCACATCTACCCACATATTTTCTTCGTTTAAGAGCTGCCGAAGAATCCGCATCTCCTCTTCTGGTGGCATTTGAAATTTGCGCGCCCTCGTGTGTGCTTGAAAATAATACTAGTAACTATTTAGATATTAGCTGCAGCAAGGGACGTTTGGTTGCTGCAGCAGGAGCGTTTGGTAATGAGTTTAGTGGTGCATGTATTGGAAGTTGGCTGTTGTAATGGAAGTTGTTCAAGTATTACTTTGCTACTAGAAGTCTGCAATATAAATTGGAATAGTGCTTAAACATTGCTTTGCTACAGGAAGTCCGCAATTTTGTAAGATAAGGAACTTTGCTTTGCTACTGGAATAGTGCTTCAACATGCTTATACCGATAAAACAAATAGCACTTCGTTACTTCGTTATACAGATAAAAGAATTAGCACTTCGTTATACATATATCACATCAGAAATTTCTGTTACATAGCTACTGTAATAAACTTACTTATATGTGCAATTTATCGAGGGGCGTCTGGGTAAGCTTAATACTAAGCTTACTTGAGATAATGCTTTAATAAAAATTAAAATATTTATTAGCTTTTGATATAAACTATATTTAAACATGTATATTGATCCAGTTTGTTGTATTTTGATGAAAAAATAAAGGTAGAGATTCAATTACGTGTGTTCTAAGTCCTAAGTCCTAACCCATGATTCACTTGCCTACTGGTTTGATTATGTATGATGTTTGTAATAGATGTGATTAGATACAACTTGTAATTGTTAGATTGGTATCAAGTTCCTTAAAGCATCTCAAACGAGATACAACTTGTAACAACAATAAAAGCATCTCAAATGCACATCACCATCATGTTATGTACTCTTCATATACTTGCTCAACTTCCAATTTCCAAATACTACAACTGATATCAGCGGTAACAGTGCTGGAGGAAGTTGCAGCGACAATGGCTGGATTCCGGGTTACTTTCTGAATCTTGACGATTTAAGATCTGGTCGGATTCCACCATGTTGGTGCGTATGTAGTTTTGTGTATCTATATGTGGTTTTTGTTTGAGATATGTAATGACGGTGTAATTGTAGCCGATAACCTGACCCGACCCGACCTCACCCGAACCGACAACAATTGTGTCACTTTTTAGAATTCAAAACGTGATTCAACCCGACCCGATAACAACAGTGATTCCCTTCGTACTATTTCAACTGATGCGGACCTTCGAGCATGCATAGCTGATTCAATCATAATGTTTACAAGCAAAAGAACCCGCGCGTTGTGGCGGGGCTAATTTTTTCTCGAATAATTTTTTTTTTACGTTTTGGGGGGGTTTTTTTTTGGGCGATGCGTTATGGCGAGGCTAATTTTTAATATTTTCTTTTTTTGTATGATTCGGGGAAAAAAAATTTGCGATGGGACGGGCTAATTTTTTCCCGAATATTTTCTTTTTTTGGGACGGTTTTGTAAATTTTTTTACAGGAATATTTTTTTTTACGTTGGGACGGGTTAATTTTTTCTCGAATATTTTTTTTTTGGGACGGTTCGATATCTTTTTTTTTTGCCGATGAATGTAAAAAAGTTGTGAACAATAAAAACTTGACGTGTTTTTTCTTGTTAATTTTTTTACCGGATTTTTTTGTGTAAGAAATGTTAAATAGTTAAAGTGAGGGAGTTTTGTTTTTTTTTTTAGTTGGGCAGATTTCAGGATAATTTGGCTAGGTTTTTTTTTTTACTTTGGGCCGATTTTATGCGAATTTATAGGCTATGTTTGTCGACAAATGTGTATATTAGTTATAATTTTTTTTTATGGCTTTGTGTTGGGTTTCTCTTGTTTAAAGTGTTTTTTTTTTTTTTTTGCTATAATGAGTTTTTTTTTAATAGAAGGGTTGTCGTTTGTGACCATATCTTTTTTTTAATATAATGAGTTGTAAGTTTGTGACCATGTCAATTATTTTAAAGTTATTAGGTATCGAAGATGTTTCCGCGGATATTTTTTTTATCTGAATAAATCAGAACTTTTGTAATATTTTTTTCCTCCTACTTTGTGCATACAAATTTAAAAAAAAAAACCAAAATCGGGCTGACCCAAAATAGGAACCCATTACTGTAGCACTGTCAAAACGACAGTGGATTTGTCCACAAATGTGTAATATAGTAATTTCTTGATTTAATATGTTTTATTTAATGGTTGATAATTATGTGAATTAATTAATCTCAAATACGTGTGAAACGCTAAAGTTAAGAGAACTTATACAAGTTTTATTTTGTTGCTAAAGATCAAATATTTTTTGTTTGCAAAGTCCAACATTTTTTACAAATAGAAAGGTCACCCGGTGCGATATTTGAAGTGTAATGTGCATACTTTTTTTAAGTCCTTATTTATTTACATATTTTCTTGTGATGGTTGTGGGGCGTGAAGATAAACAATGGCGGTTTTAGGTTCGCTAGCTACTAACTGCTTACCTTGCTTGGTAGAAGTTGTAAACCTAACTCTCCGTTACAAACAAATTTTGGAAATAATGAAGATGAAAATGATGAAAGGCTAATTTGTGATTTTTTAGTACGATGTAAAGGTTCAAGTTAAACATGTTTGTCTTTGTAAACATTAGAAAAAAATAAAAAATTAATCGTGTTAATATAAAACTGTCCTCGATGCAATGTGGTATGTGCTTAATTACACATACCTTTTACCTATAAAAACGAGCCTAAATAACCAAAAACGGACATAAAATGCCAAATATATGTGTGTTTTGCTATTTGTGTTGTGCAGGTAACGGATATTCACTAAAGGACAAAAACGAAGCCAAAACCGACAAACCGAGCACGGGAATGAAATGAGCGTGAAAAATCGAAGCCGAAGACATGTGCATCTTAAATGGGCCAACCCGTACCCAAGTTAATGGGCCGAGAAAACCCATTAAGCTTATCTATTAAATCAAAAGTCCAAATCCACAACCATCCTAAACCGGTCCAAGATCAAAAGCCCATTAGCCAACACTTAACCTAATCCAGTTTAAAACTTTTACACCGTTAGTCCCCAACCCCTAACACCCGTTAACCTAAATCAAACAGTTATAAACAAAACCACAAAAACCCGCCAAAGCCCAAATGTTACTATTACCCTCACTCTTCCATTTCTACCCTGCAACCGACAAAACCACTCAAACCAATTAAACCCATACACCCAGTGAAGACAAAGTCACCATGGCAATTCACATGAAGACCAATTGGCTGATGGAAAGGAAAAAGATAGAGGTTATGATTTAATCACAAAAATGCACACCATGGGAAATCAAGGGGACGATGGAAGTGCTTGGAGAGCACTCATTTCCTTTACAAATGAAGCACAAGACATCAGCTAGATGCTTTTTAAGCCGGCTTTAAGAGAGACATGTTACATTTTAGAGAGTTTTTTTATGTAGTTTTTTCTAAGTTTTTATAAAGTCTTTTATTTAAGTTTATTGTACTTTTCAGCTTATTGTACTTTCTTTTAAAGCCTTGTACTCAGTTTTTAAGTTTAATGAAATTTATGTTTTTATGTTAAATTCTGTTTTCAAGTTAATGAAGTTTATGTTTTAAAAATGTTGTTAAGCTCATATAAGCTCTAGTTCTCTTTATTTTAATGTTAACTTATGCTATATAAAACTTCTTCAATAGTTTATATAGTTTTAATAATTTTTTTTTGTTTTATTTTTCTACTCAACTCATCCAAAAGCTATTGTGGAAGATATGCCAAAAAGGGAAGGGCTTATTGGACTCATACCAGCTTGTTTAAAACAAGCTGGAGCTTGTAGATCTAGCTTTTCAAAAGCTTATTACCCTTGTTTTGTGCAAAGGGAATTGTAAGTTCTCAATTTTACTTTTTAGCTTATTTTCATGATCTGCTTATTTACTGCTTATTACTTGCTTCTTTCTGCTTAATGTTGCTTAGTTTACCTTTATAAATGCTTTTTATGTTTATGTTAAGCTTATTAGTCATTGAGTTTGCTTCATATATAAATCTGCCTTTTATAGTGCTTTTAAACTGCTTATTTGAATTTGCTTATTCTCGTGCTTATTTTTGAGTTGTTATTGTCTATAAGTCATTAATAAGCTTAATTTATCATCTACTTTCATAAATCTTTGCTTAAATCAGGTTGTTATAAGCTTAAAATGCATTTTAGTTTTCTAAAGGGGTGTTTAGCACAAGCAATTATAACAATAGTTAAAACTGCTTGTGTCCATTCAGGTCTTAAGGCCAACTTTGAAAAGCTTTGAATAAGCCTTAAAGTCAGTTTTCATAAAGATTTTGCAAGTCATATTTAGTTTTAAGGGTTAATCTATCTAAATTTTAGAATCTGTGAGTTCTTGCTTTTCAAACTGCTTATTTTTAGATTTTGCTTTCAAGTTGCTTTTAAGGTATAAATTTAGTTCTAATAAGGTTAATTATGCATAAGATTGATAGAGTTTAAGACTTGTAATCTTCACTTGTGGTTTGGATAAAGTATGTCCTGTCTTCTTAGTATTCAGTTAAGCTTGTTTTTTATCTTAATTTTAAGCTAGCATTAGGTTGTTTTAGGTTCCGAATTTCTTGCACATGGTTATTGGGATACCTTCTTAATCTGTTTGAGCTTATTTTGGACTTTAGATTTCATTTACTAGCTTATTAGTAGGCCTGCACTTTGCTTAATTGTCTTTTAGAATCCAAAAACATTAGTTAGTCTGTCAGTTTTCAAAGTCTTTTTCTAGCTTATTTACTAAACCAATTTTCTTAATTTTTATTTTCATGTGTTCTTTAGATGTCAAACTTAATCTGTTTTTACTTTATAGCTTATTCCATGTGCTCATTTGATCTTATTCCTAGCTTAAAGTTTGTCCAAATCCCTTTCAGCATGTTTTTATGTCTGCTGTCTTATTGCTTTTTAAGTACTTTTTAGCCTGTTTTGTTTGCTTATTTTCAATCCTTTGTGCTTATTAGAGTTAGATTTAAGTCTGTTTCAGCTTATGTTGTTTTATATTAGCTTATTAAGTCTAAAAGCCAACTAGTTTTAGCTAGTATTGTCAAAACTTGAAAAACCAAAACTGTCATCTTTTGATTGCTTATTTCTAGCTTATTCTTAGGTTTTGTAAAAAGCTCATTTTTTAAAGTTTGCTATTTTTTCTTATATTTTAGGTTTTTAAAAAAGAAATTAAAAAAAAAGTTTTTTAAAAAGGCAAGCCACAGGGTTCGAACCTGTGACCTCCCCCTCAACTCTACCAACACCTTAACACTCCCACACAATACCATCTGCGCCCTTAGGTCTTTTTCGTTAGATCCTTGGGCCAGTTGGTATTTAAGGGAGTTTTTCCCTTATAAGCCATCAACCCTTTTGGGCTTATTTACAGCTTATTGAGATAAGCTGGTAGACTCATTTTATTTTTCTTAGGTTTTTTACTGTTCAAAGTACTTTTCCTATTTTTTTCGGATTTTTATAAATTAGTTTAATATTTTTTATAATATTTTTAGATTAAAACTGTTTTTAATTCATAATAAATAAAATAAAAGTCAGAAAAATATAATTATTTTTTCTAAAATTATTTTTAATCATTTAGGACTTTTAAAAAATAAATTTGCATTGTTAGGGTTAAAATTTTATAATTTAGGTTTTTAAGGCTCGGGTTTAGGATCCCGTTATCGTTTTCGTGTCTTAACCTTAATTGCTTTCGTTTTTAGTTTGCCTTTATTTGTTTTTGCATGTTATTTGTAGAAATAGAATCCAAATCAAAAATTTGATCATTCAAATCACATGATCACAAACTTAATCACGATTCTTAATTCACGCCTCGTTGGGATACGACCCCGGAAGGTTTTGGATTTTACTTTGGTTAAAAGTAAATCTTCTTAAAAACCTTTTCACTTTTCTCTCTTACTATTTGATATTCGGGATTTTAGTTATTTATATATATATATATATATTATATAGGCTACTAGACTTTTATCACAATGTACGGGTATAATGCTATATATATAACTATTGAAGGTCTTTAATAATTTTGGTAGGAATAGAAAGGTGGACTACCGGTTCGACCACCAGGTAAACCTGGTCTCTAGTCGACCTAGTCGAGTCATCGGGTTACCGGTTCGATCACCTAGTCAACCCATAAACTTTTTTATCACTACAACCATTTACCGCTAGGAATTTCTGCCGCTATGCGCGGGTATTCGTCTATTTCTGATCAATAATGTACCGGTGATATCTAATCATTACTTAGCATTTAAAAAATCCTTTACTTTCATGATGTAATAACTATTAAATAAAAACCTATAAAAATTATAACTTTTGCAAGTCGTCGTGAAGCGTGAGCAAATGATACTTGTTTAAGTAATAAGGAAGATTGTAATGGAAGGGTGGGTGATAATGAGACTCCTAACGGGTCGAATAATATTAATAGGCCAAATGACCGGTCTGCGGCTGAATATTAAAGATAGAAAGCCAAACAATGATAGGCCTTTTTATTATAAATATGAAAGAGTTATTAATTAGGTGGAACCTCGCGTAAGAGTGAGCCCAAAAACTAATAAGGACCATCCTGACTGTATAAACAACTTAGAATAGGTTCGAGGGTGGTGGGTTAGGTGGCGTTGACCCAACATATGGTGGTGTTGATGATGGACAAGCAGAATCGGTGATTTTTGGATTTTGCTTGAATTAGATTTTCGCATGTTACAACAGTTTGCAATTACATTTAAATATTTTCACGTTATATTTTAAACGTTACACGAAACACTTACCACAATATTGCATATCCTTAATTATCGTTCGCTAAGGATTTTCCGTGCGTGCACGGGTATTCGCCTAGTCTTATATAAAAACCATCTTCCTAGACGTGTCTTTCTATCTTCTTGCTCTTGAAAACCCACAAAAAAAATCCTAGATCTTATATAAAAACTATCTCCATGTTCTTGAAAACCCACAAATAAAAAACGTGTCTTTCTATCTTACTAGACGTGGTTCTTGATGATGTGTTGTTGTTCACGAGTGTACAGCCCCAAACCGTAGTTAATTTCGAAACACGGGTGGGTTTTGGTTTGTCAAAACAGAGGTGGGTTTTGGTTTTGAAACAGAGGTGGGTTGATTTATAAATGTGGGTTTTGGTTTTTAAAGGTTGGTTTTGGAATGTGAATGTAGATAAATGTGGGTTTTTGGTTTATAAATCTTTAAGGTGATTTTGTTTTATAAATCTTGGTTGTGAATGTTATTGATGTCGTTATGGATGTGGGTTATGGATGTGGTTATAAATCTGAAGCAAGGAAATCAAGTCGATAGTACCAGTTAAGTTATTACATGAAGATGAATCTTGGCTCGATGTGGGTTATAAATCTTGGCTGGATTTAGTTTTGGACTGTGAATGTTCATGCTCGAAATAATCGTTGGAATTTGGGTTTGTAAATAAGAAAGATGAAATTGAATAACACAATTAATCAAATCATTTAAAAATTATTCATTTTATTTAAAATTTGAATGTATACGAGTGTCATTAAATCTTTTTGAAGTCTACTAATAATTTTGGTACATTTTGATAATTACATTAGTTATTTTTGGCCTCTGGCCTTTTAAAAATATCAATGATACGAACAAAGTTTTTGGTTTAATAATTTTTAGAAGTCTAAAAACTGGTTGCGTACATCTTGAGGATTCAAAGTATATAATGTGATGTTTATGAAACAGCTTATCTGTTTACGTGTAATGTGAAAACCACTTATCACTCTATGCCTAAAAAGAAACGAGAACTTTAATTTAAGATTCTACAATTAAACATTACTCGTCGTAAGATACAAGTACACCGATTATCAATTTAAACATTTTCAAAAGTACATGTATTAAGTTGTTTAATAGTTTTATGCACCTTATTATAAAACCATACAAAAGGCAGGATCGCCCGGTTCCAACATTATATGCATTTCACCTGTTTCTGACCCGGGTTTGACCTACTCCCTGAATTAATGCTTATCTGACCCTTCACTACAACCTGCCAGGTATCTCTCCCATCTCTCCTATCCCCTCTTAGCTCCTACACTCATCTAGAAACACCTAAAACACACATACACAGTTCCATCAACTATCAAACTCTCTCTAGAAACGCATCTCATAATTTTTTTTCTTGATATCATCTAATGGATGCTGCTTGGTCAGAGGTAATTTACCGAATCCTCTTCCTACTTCCAATTTAATTATATAATTAAACACCGTTTTATATCTAGGGTTTTGTTCTTGCTTTTGATGATGTGATAAAAGTTAACGTAAAAAGTTTTTTTAGACAAACAGATTTGGATTTGATGAGGCTTAAGACGAGGTAGATGGGCGGTGGTGTAGCAACGGCTGGATTCTCTACTTCAAATGTAAGCTCACTTTCAATCCATTTATCTCTTCTTTAACATGTCATTTATATAAACTATATGTGGGTTGTGTAAAATATATGTTTCTTGATCATAAGTTTTTATATAAAGGTTGAATTTTTATTCATGTGAGGTGAAACCCTTTTAGGATTCTGTTGATTAGATGATAATTAGCTAAAAAGATTGAATCTTTATTGATTATGGATTGGTTTGTTTGAGGCATTTTGCCATACAGTTGAACTGCAAGTTTTTAGATTAAAATGTGATATGTGATGACCATGAAATGGTATAAATGCAGTGCACTTAAATGAGGATGAGGTTGTTATTTTATCAATCTGATAAAGGCGTCGTTTGTTATTTATCTTGCTTGCAAATGTTGAAAATTTCTTTGTTTTCCTATTTCCCTGTCCAAGTTAGTATGTTAACTGAATTAAAATGGCTATTTATATGTTAATTTCATTTTTAGATATGATTCATTATTAAAGATTGTAACTTTTTCCGTTCTGAGAAATACGTGCACTTTGTTGCTTGACTTTTAACACAAAATTGGTAATTATAATTTTTTTACAAATGGTTATGTAATAAAGGTAAATTACATTTACAGTAAGATGCTAGGCTAAATGGGAAGACCAACGGTGATAAAGATGAAAACGACCTGATTGGATAGGGATGTGCGAGTGGCGAGGTGATAGCGTTAACAGCAAGATGCAAAGCCAACAAGGTATCAATCCTTTTAATTTCTACATGAAAGTTGTTTTCACTATAATATAGTTTTCTCCGTTTTTTAGTGTTTATGGTTGCAGGTCGTGTCAAGGCGAATGATACGGATTTTTTGTGTATGAATGAAATGAGCAAGTATCTTATCTTTTGCACAAGTTTTTTTTATTGTAGTATTAATTGTTTAGGCTTTCCGTTTGCATTAGCTGTAATTTTTTATCCTGAATAATTTATGTAAATTTGATGCTGCTATTTTTTTGCTGCTATTTTTTGTTGTTTGTCTTTATGAGATTGGTTAATTTTCTACTTATAGTCTGCATAAAATTTATTAGTTGGTGTTTGGATTTGCTAAAGGGCTTTTTTTATTAGTGACGACTATCTTAAATGTTACTAAAACTAATGTATCCAGTACCACATTGTGTTTATTTATAATCTTGCTAATTGGAGATGCTACTGTCATATAATTTTCTCATAATTACTTGGTACTTATTATGCAATGTTGCTAATTGAAGTAAGTAATATAATGTTACTTTAATGATACCTTTTTATATTGGTCAGTCGATTTCATGATCGCGAATCAGAATAGGTATGCAGTTATTGAATCTCTACTTGAAATGAGAGGCAAATGTATGCAGTTATTGAGTCACACCCTGGTCTTACCCATCTTCTTTACTCGAGGTATCTAGACACATTCTAGGTCTAGCTATCTAGCTTATATTAGCCCTGTGCTATTAAAACTGTTTTGGTTGTCGAGGGAGATTAACAACAATCTTATCACTGTTACGTGCTACCAACTTACTAGGAATGAAATGACGCTTTTTTAAACTTGGCTTTGAAAGATTTAAGCTTTAAAATGAGGGTGTTTTAATTATTACTATTTGATGTCAGGAATCAAATAATGTTCAAGCTTTAAACCCATTCCATAAAAAAAATCTAAGCTTTGATGTTTTTCCTTATCATAGGGTTCATCTTTCAATTTGGGGATGAGATGAAGAACAATTCGCTTCTTCTGCCAAGAAGCTGTTCAAAAAATGGAAAGTTGTCTTCAACAAGAGCTCAATATCATTATCCCGACTTACTGGCGGTGGAACCCAGAAGTGAATACATATTCTAATAAAATCCTTACAGAAATGATACTCTCGGCCTTAGCTGAAAACACGGCTACGTATACGGGGAATGATAATCTTGGTTATAAAGTGGCATCAACCGGAAGTCATGTTCAGTTGCATCCGTCATACTCTCTACTGATGTTTGGTGAAAGACCAAAGGGGCTAGTGTTTGGCGAAATTATTGCCTTGCCCAATCAGTACTTGATGTGTTACTTCTATTGACTTTGATTCTTTGAAAAATCTTTCTTCGCCTCCCTTTGACATCTCACAGATCGACAGTCAGAAACTGCAGTTGAAGGTGTTAACGGGGTTTGGAGCTACGTTACTGAAACGGTGAGTTGGATGTTCCAACTGCTTATCCTCGACCATAACAAAGAGGTTCATATGTTATGGCAACTCTTTCTCTCAGATATGTGTCATCTCTCTTTATCTTCACTAGCTCTCCCCTTAAGCAGGTTACTCCCTTCATGACTCCCCAAAAGCACTAAAGATATATGGGTTTGTTAGATCTGATGGGAACCATATTACTTTCCCACACACACTTAACCACCGCCGTGGCCGCTGTTCATCTTCCAGCCGACATGCGCTAAGGAGCGGTAGGGAGTTAATTAACGGTGGTCTTAACCTTGATAATTCCGTAACTTTATATATTCTGATTGAATTTATTTATGTCTCATTTTTTTGTAGGGTCTGATATTTTTGTTTGTTTGTTTAGGCTACTGTTGCTGATTTGCAGAATGCTATTCATCACAAAAGTAAGCTGTTATTCATTTTATAAATTACGATGATGATAGGTGTCGAATTCGGGTAAGGGGGTGTTTGTTTCGGCTTATTATATGTGGGCTTATGAGCTTATTTTATTTTGGCTTATATTTCATAACCCCAAAAAACACCCCCTAATTGTTCTGAAAAAACCATATTTTTATTGATGTAACCTGGTAGCTTTATTCATACTCTTATATAAGCAAGCGCTAATTATTGAATCACAGGAGATGTTTGGATTTGCTTATTTACCTGGCTTATGGGCTTATTTTGAATGGAAAAGTGAATAACCTTTGCTTATTTGCTTACAAGAAGGTGAGTAGCTTAAATTAAGTTTAGGAGATAATATAATTGGTTCTTAAAGTGATAGAATACTCATATATAAAAATAGGGGGTTTTAATTTATGTGTTAAAACAGGGGATTTCGGATTCGCTTGGTTAAAAAGGCTTCTTCAGTTAACTCTAAAACCCCCTAACGTGAAACACTTGTGGTCTGGGACAGATGTTACTAAAGTCTTGGAGCCATCATCGCCACTTTGTTCTACTCTGGTATGTTATTAGTCCAAATGTTTGAGTTTAGTTCAATATGTGATTTCGGACCAATCTCGTACCAACCCGACATTGAGCTATTAATATAAGTATGATATGAATTTGTGTAAAATGTAGACAAATTTTTTTCAGGAAACTAAAAGGGGGGTTGAATAGTTTACAGGTTCTTTTTACGTTTTAAAAGTTTGCTTTCAAAATACTTAGATTCGAGTTGTATGTTCAATCAATCAACAATATGAATCAATAATGTAAATATCTAAACCAATACTAAATAACAATCACAACAATATAAAGAGATGAGAGAAGGAACAATCAAACCAAGACACCAAGATTTATACTGGTTCAACTACGAAGCTCTTCTTCGCCCTACTCCACTCTTCGAGTATCCTACTCGAGATTTCACTATGTCAACAAGCCCCTTCAAGCGGAGAAAACCGTTTACACGTTGCTTACATTGTTTTCCGACACTAAGCTAAGTGTCGAGTCCTAATCTTAGCTAGAACCAATCTACCACTTTACAAACATTATACACTCACAAGATCTACACTATCGGATTTACACACAATCCGAATCACACAATTACACAAGATAATTACAATAGAGATTTGATATTTAGAAGAAGAGAGGAAAGATCACTAAATAACAATTTGTTTCTTGGCGAATACGAATGTTCTTCTCTTGCACTTGATAGAGAGGAGAGATAAGGAGAAGAGATTAGATCACTTGAAACAAGATTAAAGGATGTTAGTGATCAAGAGATTTAGAGAGAAAGAAGGTTTTTAGAGAGAGAAACTTATTTGAAAAATTCGTGCAAAGAGGTGTGTTTTTCAGCTAGGAATGAAGCAGTATTTATAGGTAGGAAAACCCAACGGTCACTGCGGGCGGTCCCGACAGTCCAGATATATCTGGGGGCCACCAGACCTATAAGGGGGTCGCCTAGTAGACTACGCTCCTGTTTTTGTCTTTTTGTGGGGAATGTTGTATCTGTTATGGAACATTTCATTTTTGGGGGAAGATTTGAATTTCAATTTTAAGTTTTAAATAAAACTTTTCTTTTAATTAAAAAATATTTTGTATATATATTTTTGTGAAAATACTTTTGTAAAAATGTGATGGTTAAGAGAAAAATATTATGCGAAGTATTGGCAGCATAATAGCTCGAGGTAGCGGAGAGCGCGTGGATTTTGTTTGTCCATACCTTAAGTGATTACTTCAAATTGGAATTATTTGAGAGTGATAAACATTTATTTTTATCTTAAACGTTTTTACATTTTGTTATTATCAAAACATTGAGAGGTCGAAAAATATAAATAACGTTTTTAGACATTATTTGTATTAATAATCTTTCCCTTTTTGATGATGATAAAATATAAACTCATTTTGTACAAAATTAAAGGTTTCAAATTATTAATGAGTTTTCATTCCATTTCTTCCCCTTTTTGTCGAATTTAAAGATGATCGTCGAATTGTTGTAGAAAGAAAGAAGTCGACGATATCAAGACTCCCCCTTGATGTATGCTCCCCCTCGTTTGGGGCACCAAAGGATCGATCTTAGGAAAATTATTTGCTACAAAACAGAGTTAAAGGTACAAGTGGAAGACAATATATTCCCAACTAGTAGCACTATAGCAATTCATGCCAGTTAAATCACACAGTAGTTTCATTCATCACTTAAGAAACTCATACAAGAAGCATTGATGTTGCAAAGAAGAAACTAAATGGGAGATGGAAGATAAAATACATACGGAGAAGATGGTGCGATGAGGGCGACCATGTATGCCGCCGGATACGAACGGAGCTGAGCGAGATCTAGGCATGAAAGTAATCTCATCGAATCATGAAAACATGCGGAGAGTGTATTGGATAGAGCACTAGTATCTCTCACATCACAATATCAGGTTATTACTTTGTATAAACTACATTGGTTGTATGAGGGGTCGCGTGATGTGCGCGGGCCAGAAAGTCCACATAATTACTTAGCACAAAGATCAGCGTGTCATAGTGAATACTTTTAGTGATAGGTGCAATTCGCGCAGAGACTGAGAGTGTTGCTTAATTATGGAGGAGGTTGTTGATTGAGGATGAAATTAAAGTGGAAGGACCAATGGATGAAGATTTTAATACCATTTAAGGTATCCTTCAATGTATCAAATACTTTCGAGTTTTTCAAGCACAATGATAAAACCTCAGAATAAAGTTTACTTATTTAAAGAAGTGGAGGGATACATGGGGGGTAGGAGGTGAAAAGGATTTGTGCTTCAATGCATGTTGGCAGGTTAATGTCAAGCAATTTGATATGATGGATGAATTTCATTGAGGTTTGATTGAAGTTTTCTGAGGTGATGAGATGAAAAAGAGTTAGTAGAGATTGGAAGGTAGTGAAGGCCTTTTGGTGAAGGAGAGGGTGGTGAGAGAGGAAGGTTATGACTTTGCCTCCAAGGATCTAGAATGGCTTTTCGGTGTTTTCGTGAGTAGTCACGAGATTATGAGAAGAAATGAGAAATGTAGAAGAGAAGATATTAATACTGTAGATGAAGAGATAAGTATGATGTTGTTAAATAGGTGAAGTTTATGCAAAGCTGGTCTTTGGAGAGGGAAACACAAAAATGTTATGGTATATTTGTAAAGTACACCTTTGGCTGGATGTAAATTTGGGACAGGGATGCTAAAAATAGTGGAGACATGAGAATTTAGTAACTTCCTCTGTTGGCGATCTCGTAAACATATGGCGGTCTCATATATTTGGGGGCCGCCGTATATTTTAGGTGGCCGTTTTCTGGAAAGTTACGAAATTCTTCATATGTCGCATTTTTCAGAATTACCCAAAAATAAGAAGATTTGAAGGAAGATTGTGACATTTCCTATCTTTTTAAGAATCACATAAGCTAGCTAAAAAGAAAGGCATGCTAGGATCCAGTGGAAGCATAATTACATGACATAAAGTCCTATAAAATGTCACATAGAAGCATGAATAACGACTAAGAGAAGTTATACACGTACTAGAATAACCTAGATGATAGTCAAAGTAACATTACATAGCGCGCGAGAGGGATAATAATAGTAACGAATGTCTAAGCAAAGAATTCAAGGTGGACAAAAGAAGAAGAAAATTTAATAAGATGATAGAAAATAGCTCAAACACATATCGAGGTATCCGATCAACACTTGGTGGGTTACTTTCAAAGATATGAGTGATAGCTTAAATGAAGATTGGGATGAACCCAAGGTTCATGGATGACAATATAAACAAATATATATTTTGATTTTTGTAGAGAGATTGGATTTAGTAGAAGATATGAGTCGGGGTATAGACGATTTAGAATCATTCCATATGCCTAGGTTGAAGAGTTTGGTTGATTTTTAATATTGTTACAACTCGGTTTAGTAAAAATAAGCAAATATCAAAGGGCACGCTTTATAGAATGCAATACATCATGATGACTTGATGAAGCAGGAAAAATTAGGAGTTGTTGTGAAATGCCAAAAGGCATGTTCTTGAATGATATAATTAACAAATCTCATTTCGAGACGAGAGGTTCTTCTTTGTAGAATTAATGTTTGGAAAAATATTTTAGTCAATTGTTGTAATAGATTGAACAAAATTTCATTGGAGGTTGGAATGTGGAGTTAGATAAGTGGTGTTAGATTCTTAGAATGACGGATTCTTAAAGAATCAAGGGATGATCTTCAAGTAAAAACATTCTCTCTTCACAAGGAATGGAGAAATTCAGGTAAATTATTCAAGGAGAATTTAAATGTTCTTGTATTAATACTAGAATTTTAAAAGATATTTTGATCATCGTCCCTAGTAATTTATATTGACGAATAATAATCAGAGAAATCTTAGGCCAATCCCTTCTGAGTTCATATATTGAATAGTAGGGAATTGATAATTTGAAACATGATTTAACCACACACATCTCATGAGAACGAGTTTTAGTAGAGCGTGCAGAGATACTGGACGACCTTCATGAATTGTTCTACATTCTAGGTTTCGAATGAAGGGTTTTAAGTTATTAAGAAGATAGTTTTCATTTGAGATTGTTGGAATGTATGATTTGGTGTACCGTAGTTCTTCTTCCAACGTCATTTCACCTAATTAAGGACGAGAGTGATACTTTTCAAGTTAAGGTTTTCCGACATATGAAGAGAGAGAACTAAGTGTGTGTCTAAATATGACAAATGTGGAGTAACGATTAACTCGACCTAAAAATAAAATCCTAAGAGTTAATCCAAACGCTCCTTAATTTGATTTTGCTCATCCAAACATGTTGAAAAATACGTATGAATTATGTATCTCGACCTTTGTTCATGAGATCATTATGCATGTGTTTAAAAACGTTTTTAAGTTGTATTAACAATGCATAACAACAATTTTATTATGTTCCTAACGTGAGTGATTTGAAAATAAAATTAGGGTTTTGGTTCGAAATCAATTTTTTGACAAACTCACTAGTGTATGTAAATCCTATGTCTAAGGGAAGCATATTAGTGGAAGTAGCAGGGTTATATCCTTGTAGTCCTAGAATGTAGGAGAAAAAATTGAAAGAAAAATGGAAAATCCCCAATTTCATTTTTTTGTTCATCATGAACCATAGACTCAAATTGAAACAAAATAGATGAAATGACTTACAATTGATGATGTTGATGATGTTAGGAATGATTGTTTGTGTTGATTTTATCTTCAATTGAAGTTTTAATGGTTGATTTTAAGTTTTGCGGTTGGTTTGGTCGTTTTTGTCGCTGCAGCAAGAGGAAGGGGGTGTTTGTTTTTTAGTTTTGAATTTTTTTTTTTGACTAAGTATAAATTTTGGTGTCTGATGGTGGCGGTCTCATATCGATCAGGGGGCCGCCTGAAAAAGATTATGGGCCGCCTGAGATATGGGGGCCGCCCGTATTATAGAATTTTTGGACTTTTAAATTTTAACACGAATTTACTAGGAAGAGTGACTAATTAATTTGCATTTCGCGATTAAAAAATATCTAACTAGCTTCGGATGAAGTAGTTAAATTGTCACGACGCGGAATGGAACGCGAACTAGAATTGAGACAGAAGAAAGAGAAGATTACTAATACGATTTATAAAATGTATTCCATCATTCCTAAACCAAGACGTAGATAGTTAAACGATTCACGTTTAAGGGGTTTCGTAAGAATGTCGACGATGTTGTCGACGGACGACACTTTTCGATTGAGATATGTCCTTTCTGGACATTATCACGAAGAAAGTGGGTACGAATTTCAATGTGTTTGGTTTAAGAGTGTTGCGTCGGGTTTTTGCTAAGGTCAATCGCGCCTTTATTGTCGCACATGATCGGGACGTCGTCGAGTCGAACATCTTAGTCGATAAGAGCTTGTTTCATCCATAGTGCTTGTTGACATGGCTTTTTGGCGCTTACGTATTCGGCTTCGGTAGTGGATATAGCAAGAGCAGTTTGTTTCTTCGAGAGCCAAGATGTCAAACAACATCCCATGAATGTACAAATACCGCTAGTGCTCTTTCGGTTCACATAATCTCCCGCATGATCAGAGTCGGCATATACTATTGTTTCTATGACGGTCCCGTTAGAATACCATAATCCTAAGTGCGTAGTGCCTTTAATGTATTGGAAGATACGCTTAACCGCTTCAAGGTGAGAGGTTTTGGGAGCCTCTTGAAAGCGGGCACAATGGCAGACACTAAACATGATATCAGGCCTACTTGCCGTTAGGTATAATAAACTACCTATCATGCCTCGATACTTGGTACTATCTATCAACTCACACTCTTCGTCTTTCATGAGTGGTATCGGAGGACATGGGGGTTTTCATTGGTTTAGATTCTTCTAAGAAAAATTTCTTAAGCATTTCTTTAATATATTTAGATTGATTAAAGAAAATACCATCTTCCACTTATTTTATTTGTAATCCAAGGAAGAAGTTAAGTTCACCCATCATGCTCATCTCGAACTCGTCATGCATGATTTTGGCAAATTCATCACACATGTGTTGACAAGTTAAGCCGAATATAATGTCGTCGACATATATTTAAATGATGATGAAGTTTGAACTTTTTCTCTTGAAAAAGTGTGTTATCTACCATTCCTATTTTGTATTCATGTTTAATAAGAAAAGCTTTTAATCTATCATACCAAGCTTTGGGTGCTTGTTTAAGACCGTATAAAGCTTTCTTAAGTTTATAAACATGATCTGGTTTTTCAAAGTCAATGAATCCTGGAGGTTGTGCCACATATACCTCCTTATTGATAAAACCATTTAGGAATGCACTTTTTACATCCTGGAATAGCTTAAAATCTAAAGCACAAGCATAGGCTAATAGTATCCTAATTGACTCAAGTCTAGCAACTAGGGCATAAGTTTCATCATAATCGATGCCCTCTTGTTGATTATAGCCTTGAGCAACTAACCTAGCCTTATTTCGAGAAACAATACCGTTCTCGTCTAACTTATTTCTAAATACCCACTTAGTTTCTATGATTGTCATATTCCTAGGTTGTGGAACTAACTCCTAAACGTCGTTAGCAATGCATTGATTTAATTCTTCTTGCATGGCGATTATCCAACTATCATTCGTTAAGGCTTCATTCACATTCTTGGTTCTATAGTTGATATAAAACAAAAAAAGTTAATTTGGTTTTTGGCTTGTCATCTAAGGGTTCTTTGGTCAAGGTTTCCTATGACATTTTCTTATGGATGGTTCCTAGACTCCTTAATATTGACTATTTCATCAATCTCTAAAGTTTCATCCTCAATGTCATTTTCTAAGTTTTTCTTTTCGGTAACCTTAATTGCTTCTTCTTCATCTAAGTCATCAGCCACCAAGGGTGATGTCTTAGAGGGTGGAGGAGTTTCAGCGAATGTCACGTTGAGCGATTCTTCGACTTTCCTAGTATGTTTATTAAGGATGATGTAGGCTTTACTATTTTACTAGTAACCTAAAAAGACACCTTCATATGAATTTGGGTCAAACTTTGTAAGGTAGTCTTTAGTGTTTAAAATGAAGCACTTGCTTCCAAACACTCTAAAGTAATTAAGAGTAGGTTTCCTACCTCTTAAGAGTTCGTAAGGTGTTTTTCCTAAGATGGCTCTAATTAGGATTCAGTTGAGAATGTATGTTGAAGTATCTACTGCATACACCAAAACTATTGTGTAACGATGCTCATTCAATAAGCCCTACTCATTTTCTTGAAGTGTCCTATTTTTCTTTCAACCAGCCATTTGATTGAGGAGGTTCGTGAGCTGAGAAGTTATGTGTAATTCCATTGGTATTACAAAACTCTTTAAATTGCACCTCATTATCAAATTCCCTACCGTGGTCGGTTATTATTGACGCTATTGTACATCCTAATTGGTTTTTAATTTTCTTACTAAATATTTCGAATTGAACCCAAAATGCTTCGGTTTTTGTCCCTTAAGGAATCTAGTCCAAGTATACCTAGAGTAGTCATCTACTATGACTAAGGTGTAGCGGTTTCCTCCGTAACTCCGTACGGCGGATGGACCGAAGAGATCCATATGAAGGAGTTCTAAGCATCTAGTCGTTGAGACTATATTCTTAGCTTTGTGACTTAACATGAGCTTGTTTTCATTTTGCAACATCCAAAAGTGTTGATCAAACTTAAGCTTAGGTAAGTTTCTAACTAATTCCTTAGATGCTAACGATTGAATGAGACGCATATTTGCGTGACCTAATCTCCTATGCCACAACGTGGAATTTTCATCAATCGTTGCTAGACAAATTTGGTCTTTAGGCTTATTTCCTAATTTCATCACATATAAGCCTTTCTTCCTAATACCTCTACCTATGACCTTACCATCCTTAGTGATTTCACTATCATGTTTAGAGAAAGTTACTCTACACTTATTATCACATATTTGTCCTATACTTAACAAGTTAAATCTTAAGTTATCTACATGTTCTACATTATCTATTTTGAGAGAGTCATTCGAAATCGTACCTTTGCCAATGATGTTACCGCGAAGATTGCTACCAAAAATAACATTACCTCCGTTGTATGCCTTGTAGCTTGAGAAGAGCTTTTGGTTACCCGTCATGTGTTTAGAGCATCCGCTATCCTTTATCCACTCATCGGGTTCCAAGTCGACTCCAAGGCATATCTATTTATATAGGGCAATAACTCAAACATTTGGTCCCCAATATCTCATGGGTCCAAAGTTGTTAGTGCTAAACATCCCTTGCATTTGATGCAATTGGTTGGGATGTGGGAATGGAAGACACATTTCCCATGGCATGTAACTTTGACGTTGGAAATTGTTCCAAGTTACGGGAAAGCCACGAGGTTGATTTTGTCGACCAATGTTCCTTTTTGGTTGCGGTGTCTTAGGACGAGGATAATTATTATTGACTCTTCTAGGTGGTGGAGTTTTTGATCTAAAATTAGGTTTTGAAAATCCAACTCCGGGTTTTGACAATGGCTTATAAAATTGTTTAACTTCATTATCACTAGCAACGGGAACTTTGACATTGTTTACTATTATGTGTTTTGGTCTAGGACCCAAAATAGATTTTTGAAAAGACACACTTCTCTCAGATCCAGGTGTAGCTACTGGCGGTCCCAAAATTATTTTGGGGGCCACCTGTACAATATGGGGGTCGCCTATATATATGGGACCTCCATCAGAGGAAGCCTTTGTTTGAGCCTTCACAAATTTTATTTCTTTAGTTACTACTAAGAATGATTTCTTCATAATGAACAAAACCTATACCCAATTTTTTTCACCGGAGGGTTTTTTTGATTACTTAACATTTCATTTAGACAATGCGTACTCTTTTCAAATTTATTTAATCTAATTTCCTCTTTGAGTTTTTAATTTTTAATTTTAAGAATATGAAATTTTACACATTCGAGATCAACTCCCTTGTTTTTCTCGAGTGTAGACACTTTTTCTTTTAGAATACTAAGTTCTTTTTCTAAACTAATTCTAGTGGCTTTTAATCTTTTTATTTAGTGATATCTTAAACTCATTTTGCCACATACTTATCATATTCATTATCTAAAACTAAATCATCTATTGATGAGTTTTCATCACTAAAGTAAGAGGATTCGGAACATACCTCACTTGATGCTTGAGCTACAAGACACGTTTCGTCTTTGACCTTCTCATCATCTTCTTCACCGCTATCACTCCAAGAACCTCCGACAAAAGCTCTTTGGTTCTTGTCTTTCGGTGGTTTTGGACATTCTCCAATAAGATGATTTGGGTCGCCGCATCTAAAGCATTTTCTATCACCTTTACCGTTCTTGTCATCACGGCTTCTTTGGAACGTCTTTTTGTCATTCTGAGGTTGTCTCACGAATCTACCTCTTCTCTTAAAGAACTTCTTGAAGTCTCTAACCGCCATGGCGTATTCTTCATCTTCACTTCCAGAAGTCGAACACTCCTCATCACTAGATTCTTTCTTAGCCTTTAAAGCAAGAGATTTTCTTTCTCCTTTAGCTTTGACTATTTCAGAATCTTTCTTGATGATCATCTCGTGAACTTTGAGATTCCCGATGAGTTCATCAAGTGACAGTGATGTTAAGTCTTTTGACTCTTCAATCGCCGTGACCTTTGCTCTCCATTTAGGATGTAGAGCCCTAAGAAACTTCCTAACATAATTCTTGCTAGAATAACCTTCATCAAGAGCTTTTAGACTAGTAATGATAGTATTAAATCTAGCAAAAGCACTATCTATAGTTTCGTCTTCAGAAATGACGAATTGTTCATATTGTTGTACCAAAAGGTCGATCTTGTTATCTTTGACTTGGTTATTACCTTGATGGGTGATTAACAAAGTTTTCCAAATTTCTTTTGCCGTATTACACATAAAAATTCTTTCATATTCTTTTCTTGGCAAAGCATTGTAAATGACCATTTTAGCTTTGTTATTTTTCGCAAGCTTCTTTTTAAAGATCTCACTTGTTTTCAAAGGGATTACCTCATCAAATTTGGTTTTCGAGTTTGTTTAGAGAGAGTGAGAGAAAATCACCATTAGTAATAACAAGCCAGAAGATCAAGATCTTTTGATTAACATATTCTACAGAATCTATTTTTGCCAATAAATAAAACTGTCAATTTCAAAAAGTGTGGGATCTTTGCACGGATTGCCCTTCTAGATATTTGTCAAAATCCATAGATCGATCCAAGCTTTAAAATACAATATATTTTAAAAATCTTAAGTGACCTTGGCTTCTGATACCAATTGTGGAAACTAGAAGGGGGGTTGAATAGTTTACAGGTTCGTTTTACGTTTTAAAAGTTTGCTTTCAAAATACTTAGATTCGAGTTGTATGTTCAACCAATCAACAATATGAATCAACAATGTAAATATCTAAACTAATACTAAATAACAATCACAACAATATAAAGAGATGAGAGAAGGAACAATCAAACCAAGACACCAAGATTTATAGTGGTTCGGCTACGAAGCTCTTCTTCGCCCTACTCCACTCCCCGAGTATCCTACTCGAGATTTCACTATGTCAACAAGCTCCCTTCAGGCGGAGAAAACCGTTTACACGTCGCTTACGTTATTTTCCGACACTAAGCTAAATGTCGAGTCCTAATCTTAGCTAGAACCAATCTACCACTTCACAAACACTATACACTCACAAGATCTACACTATCGGATTTACACACAATCCGAATCACACAATTATACAAGATAATTACAATAGAGATTTGATACTTAGAAGAAGAGAGGAGAGATCACTAAATAACAATTCGTTTCTTGGCGAATACGAATGTTCTTCTCTTGCACTTGATAGAGAGGAGAGATGAGAAGAAGAGATTAGATCACTTGAAACAAGATCTAAGAATGTTAGTGATCAAGAGATTTAGAGAAAGAAAGAAGGTTTTTAGAGAGAGAAAGTTATCTAAAAAATTCATGCAAAGAGGTGTGTTTTTCAGTTGGGAATGGAGTAGTATTTATAGGCAGGAAAAGCCGACGGTCAGTGAAGGCAGTCCTTGCGGTCCCAGATATACCTGGGGGCCGCCAGACCTATAAAGGGGTCACCTAGTAGACTACGCTCCTATTTTTTTTCTTTTTGTGGGGAAGGTTGTATATGTTATGGAACCTTCTATTTTGGGAGGAAAATTTGAATTTTAAATTTAAGTTTTAAATATAACTTTTCTTTTAAATAGAAAATATTATATTTATTTTTGTGAAAATACTTTTGTAAAAATATGATGGTTAAGAGAAAAATATTTTCTTGATCACTAATCATGCTTTAATGATTTGTTTGCCATACCTTAATGATTTATCGTAAACGTTTTTACATTTTGTTATTATCAAAACATTGAGAGGTCAAAAAATATAAATAATGCTTTTAGACATTATTTGTATTAACAATCTCCCCCATTTTGATGATGACAAAATATAAACTCATTTTGTATAAAGTTAAAGGTTTTAAATTATTAATGAGTTTTCATTCCATTTCTCCCCCTTTTTGTCGAATTCAAAAAGGATGATCGTTGAATTGTTGTAGAAAGAAAGAAGTCGATGATATCAAAACTCCCCCTTGATGTATGCTGCCCTTTGTTTGGGGAACCAAGGGATCGATCTAACGAAAATTGTTTGCTATAAAACAAAGTTAGAGGTACAAGTGCAAGACAATATATTCTCAACAAGTAGCACTTATAGCAACTCATGCAAGTTAAATCATAAAGTAGTTTCATTCATTACTTAATAAGCTCATACAAGAAGCATTGATTGCACTTAAAACTAAATAAGAGATAAGATAAATTCATACTATAATGGTCTGAATCATTACAAGATAAAGTAGATAAGCATAAAGTAAAGACATATTAAGGCATGAGCTACACTAGTGGATTCTTGAAACGTAGAAGATGCCACAAGAAAAAGATGGGTTGTTTATTATTTAGGGAAATTAAGCATTCAAGAGTGCTCAATTATGGTGAGGAGGTTTTTATTAAGGACAAAAATTGAGTGGAATGACCAATGATAAGAGATTTGATACGATTGGGTCATCTTTCAATGTATCAAATAGACTTTGGGTTTCCAAGCAACAATGACAAAACTCCGAACGAAAGTTTACTTGATCTAAAGAAGGTGGAAGGATACATGGTGTGGTAGGAGGTGAAGGATTTGTGGCTTCAATTTCTTGTTCGAGGTTAATGTCAAGCAGATTTGATATGTGATGAATTTCATTGAGGTTTTGAGTTGAGTTTTATGGAGGTGAGGAGGATGAAAAAGGGTTAGTAGAGATGGGAGAGGTAGGTGAAGGCCATTTTGGTGAAGGAGAGGATGGTGAGAGAGAAAGGTTATGACTTTGCCTCCAAGGATCTAGAATGGCTTTCCGGTGTTTTCCTGAGTAGTCACAAGAGAATTTCTTCGAGGATGACATGTGGATTATGAGAATAAATGAAAAATATAAAAGAGAATATTTGAATATGTGTGAGGAGGATGAATAAGATGATGTTGTTAAATAGGTAAAGTTTATGTAAAGCATGGTGTTTGGAAAGGGAAACATCTAAAAGATGTTTAGTTTATTTAGGAAAGGTACAACTGTGGCTAGAATAAATAGGGACAGGGATGCTGAAAAGGAGGAGACAGGAAGAATTTAGTGACTTCCTCTGTTGGCGGTCCCGTAAACATGTGGCAGTCCCATATATATTTGGGGGTCGCCGTATATTTTAGGGGGCTGTTTTTTGGAAAGTTACGAAATTCTCCATATGTCGCCTTTTTCAAAATTACCCAAAAATAAGAAGATTTGAAGTAAGATTGTGGCATTTCCTATCTTTTCAAGAATCACATAAGCTAGCTAAAAAGAAAGGCATGCAATGTATCCAGGTGGAAGCATATAAATGACATAAAGTCTATAAAATGTCACATAGCAAGCATGAATAATGACTAAGAGAAGTTATACACGGACTAGAGTGACCTAGGTGATAGTCAAAGTAGTATTACATAACAATAATAATAATAGTACGTATTTCTTAGCATATTAATGTGGACAAAGAGAAGAAGAAAATTTAATAAGATGTAGAAATATCTCAAACACATGTCGAGGTATCCGAATCATCACTTTGGCTTCTTCAAAAGATATGGAGATGATTGCTTGAAGATGATTAGGATGAACCCAAGGTTTCATGGATGGCCAATACAATATATATTTTGATTTTTATAGATGAGGATTGATTTTGATTAGGTGATCGTATAGACGATTTAGAATCATTCCATATGGCATTGGAGAGTTTGGTTGATTTTTAATATTTTTAACTCGTTTAGTTAGAAAATAAGCAAAGTTAAAGGGAGTACTTGTTAGAATGCAATACATCATGTGACATGATGATGCGGAAAGAAAATTAGAGTTGTTTTGAATGCCAAAGGCATTTTCTTGAATGATTTCATTCCAAGATCTCATGTCATGACGAAGCTCTTCTTTGAGAATTTTGTTTGGAAAGATAGTTTGTCCAGTTGTTGTAATAGATTGAACGGTTTCATTTGGTGTTGGAATGTGTGTTTGGTAAGGGGTGTTAGATTCTTGAATAATTCTTAAAGAATCAAGGGATGAATCTTCAGAGTAAGAACATTCTCCTTCACATGAAATAGAGAGAATTGAGGCAAATGATTCAAGTAAGAATTTAAATGTTCTTTTTAATGCCTATAATTTTAAAAAGATATTTTGATCATTGTCTCTAATAATTTCTATCAAAGAATAAAATTCAAGCAGAAATCTTGGGTAAATCCCTTCGTGGAGTTTATATAATTTTAGTAGTTTGATAATTTGAAACATTATTTGAATATTATCATATTTAGTAGATTCAGGAGATATTGGACGACCTTCATGAATTATTCTACATTCTAGGTTGTAAATGAAGGGTTTTAAGTTATTAGGAAGATAGTTTTCATTTGAGATTGTTGGAATGTATGATTTGGTGTGCCGTAGTTGTTCTTCTAATGTCATTTCACCTAAATAAAAGATTGATACTTTTAGTAAGGTTCCCTCATTGAAAGAGATATCTAGTGTGCCTAAATGTGACAAATATGGAGTAACGATTAACTCGACCTAAAAATAAACTCCTAAGAATTAATCCAAGCGCTCCTTAATTTGATTTTGCTGATCCAAACATGTCGAAAAATACATATTATGCATCTCGACCTTTGTTTATGAGATCATTATGCATGTGTTTAAAAACGTTTTTAAGTTGTATTAACAATGCATAATGACAATTTTATTATGTTCCTAATGTGAGTGATTTGAAAATAAAATTGGGGTTTTGGTTCGAAATCAATTTTTCGACAAACTTACTAGTGTATGTAAATCCTATGTCTGAGGGAAGCTTATAAGTTATACATTATATCCTAGTAGTCCTAATTGTACAAAATTGAAAATCCCCAATTTTAATTTTTGTGTTTATCATGAACCCTAAACTCAAATTGAAACAAAATAGATGAAATGTGTTAGGAATACAAAAGTATCAGTCACTTCCATAATTATTGTATGTAGGGCTCGTAGTATAATTAATAGAACTTAAGTAAGATAGTAAGGCCTAAGGCCCATGGTAAGCCCATCAAGCATACCATTGCCGACCATAGTCTTTGTATTTATACCCCTCTCCATATCTTGGAGAGGGGTGGTTGTTCACTTTTCTTAATCTAATATTGTTAATTTTCCTTTCTCTCTCTAAAAGTGTTCATCCCATCTTTCTCTCTAGTTCTTCATTCTTTTGTGTGCAAGATTAGATAATCTAATATTCAACAATTGGTATCAAGAGCCATAGGGTGATATAGCTTGGTGATGTGTGTGTTTATTACTTGTTTTGGTGCGTGTGTTATGGTTCAAACATTGTCAAAAGATTTCATCTTTTGTTTGTTCAAGAACCATAAAGATTAGTACTTTCTTGTTTTTCTATCTTGGTATAAGCTTAATGTAAAAGCATAACTTTGGAAACATCAAAAATCTTCATCTTTTTTAGTATTTTGGTTAAAACTTGTTTTTGAGTCAAAATCATGATCCGGAAATTTTTTGTGTCTAAATCCATAAAGTTTGTGTTTTTAAGGTTCTCATAGTGTTAGAATAGCAAGAAGTACAAGTGATTTCAAGTAAAAAGGTCAAAATTTATGTTTTTAAGTAATTTGAAGTGTTTGAAGACGACTTTTTATACACACTGTTTGAATCCAGCGATTTATACATCCGGAATCCAGCGATTTATTGTCTTTTTAATCCAACGATTTATACCTACTTGAATTCAGCGAGTTATACATTTGTGGATTCAGCGATTTATACGTATTTTAAGTCGGCGATTTATACATTTTTTGATTCAACGATTTAAACGTATTTCAAGTCGGCGAATATACATTTTTGGATTCAGCGATTTATACCTGGTTCAAATCCGGCGATTTATACGTGTGAACTTTCAGCGATTTATACGTATTTTAAAATCCAGTGATTTATAACTTACCTAATCCAGTGATTTATACCTGTCTTTAATCCAACGATTTATACCAGCAATTTATACGGTTTTTTGTGATTTGTAAAATCCCATGAAGTGTTCAATTATTTTATCGGTTTTTATCAAGAACCATAAAATCCCGTATAATCCTAAGACTCATTCACTTAAAACAAACATCAATTTATCACAACAAGCTCTTATCACTGAACGATCAAAAGATTCTCTCTTCTCATCAAATTGAAATGGATTCTATTATTCTACTTGGATAAAAGAATACTCTTGCAGAATATATGATACTCTCCGGTGCTGACAATCGTCCACCTATGTTGGACAAGGACTTATATGATTCGTGGAAAAGTCAAATGGAACTTTACATGCAAAATAGAGAACATGGGAGAATGATACTTGAATCAGTTGAAAATGGTCCACTTATTTGGCCTACTGTGGAAGAGAATGGAGTGATCAGAACTAAATAGCAAGCATTGAATAATGACCCTAAGGAAGTTATACACGGACTAGAGTAAACTAGATGATAGTCAAGGTAATAATACATAGCAATAACCATAATAGTTACATATTGTCTTAGCATATTAAGGTGGGACAAAGAGAAGAAGAAAAATTTAATAGAATGTAGGTTATAATCTCAAACACATTGTGGTAACGAATCATCACTTGTGGGTTCTTCAGAAGATATGGAGATGATTGCTTAAAGATGATTGGGATGAACCCAAGGTTTCATGGATGGACAATACAATATATATTTTGATTTTTGTAGATGAGGATTGATTTTGATGAGGTGATCGTATAGACGATTTAGAATCATTCCATATGGCATTGGAGAGTTTGGTTGATTTTTAATATTTTCAAATCGTTTAGTTAGAAAATAAGCAAAGTTAAAGGGAGTACTTATTAGAATGCAATACGTCATGTGACGTGATGATGTGGGAAGAAAATTAGAGTTGTTTTGAATGCCAAAGGCATGTTCTTGAATGGATTTTCATTCACAGATTATCATGTCATGATGAAGTTCTTCTTTGAGAATTTTGTTTGGAAAAATAGTTTGTCCAATTGTTGTAATAGATTGAACAATTTCATTTGGTGTTGGAATGTGTGTTTGATAAGGGGTGTTAGATTCTTGATTAATTCTCAAAGAATCAAGGGACGAATCTTCGGAGTAAAAACATTCTCCTTCACATGGAATTGAGAGAATTAAGGTAAATGATTCAAGTGAGAATTTAAATGTTCTTTTTAATACCTAGAATTTTAAAAAGATATTTTGATCATCGTCTTTAATAATTTCTATTGAAGAATAAAATTCAAGCAGAAATCTTGGGCAAATTCCTTCTTGGAGTTCATATATTTTTAGTAGTTTGATAATTTGAAACATGATTTGAATATTATTATATTTAGTAGATTCAGGAGATACTTGACGACCTTCATGAATTGTTCTACATTCTAGGTTTCGAATGAAGGGCTTTAAGTTATTAGGAAGATAGTTTTCATTTGAGATTGTTGGAATGTATGATTTGGTGTATCGTTGTTCTTTTTCCAACATCATTTCACCTTATCAAAAGAGTGATACTTTTAGTAAGGTTCCCTCATTGAAAGAGATATCTAGTGTGTGTCTAAATGTGACAAATGTGGAGTAACGATTAACTCGACCTAAAAATAAAATTCTAAGAGTTAACCCAAACGCTACTTAATTTAATTTTACTCATCCAAGCATGTCGAAAAATATATATGAATTATGTATCTCGACCTTTGTTCATGAGATCATTATGCATGTGTTTAAAAACGTTTTTAAGTTGTATTAACAATGCATAACAACAATTTTATTATGTTTCTAACGTGAGTGATTTAAAAATAAAATTAAGGTTTTGGTTCGAAATCAATTTTTTAACAAACTCACTAGTGTATGTAAATCCTATGTCTAAGGGAAGAATATTAGTTATACATTATATCCTAGTAGTCCTAATTGTACAAAATTAAAAGAAAAATGGAAAATCCCCAATTTTAATTTTTTTGTTCATCATGAATCCTAAACACAAATTGAAACAAAATAGATGAAATGACTTACAATTGATGATGTTGATGATGTTAGGAATGATTGTTTGTGTTGATTTTATCTTCAATTGAAGTTTTAATGGTTGATTTTAAGTTTTGGGGTTGGTTTGGTCATTTTTGTCGCTGCATCAAGAGGAATGGGGTGTTTGTTTTTTAGTTTTGAATTTTTTTTGACTAAGTATAAATTTTGGTGTCTGATGGTGGCGGTCTCATATCGATCAGGGGGCCGCCTGAAAAAGATTATGGGCCGCCTGAGGTATGGGGGCCGCCCGTATTATAGAATTTTTGGACTTTTAAATTTTAACACGAATTTACTAGGAAGAGTGACTAATTAATTTGCATTTTGTTATTAAAAAATATCTAACTAGCTAAAGATGTAGTAGTTAAATTGTCATGACGCGGAATGGAACGCGAACTAGAATTGAGACAGAGAAAGAAAGAAGAAAGATTATAATACGATTTATTATAAAATGGTATTCCATCATCCTAACCAAGGACGTAGATGTTAAACATTCACGTTTAAGGGGTTTCGTAAGGAATGTCGGACGATGTTGTCGACGGACGACTACTTTTTAGATTGGGAGATAGTCCTTTCTGGACATTTATCACGAAGAAAGTGGGTACCTGAATTTTCATTTGTTTGGTTTTAAGGTGATTGAGTCTCGGGTTTTTTGCTAAGGTCAATCGCCCTTTATTGTACGCACATGATAGGGACGTCGTCGAGTTCGAACTCTTGTCGAATAAGAGCTTGTTTCATACATAGTGCTTGCTGACATGGCTTTTTGCGCTTACGTTATTCGGCTTCGGTAGTGGAATATTGCAAGAGCAGTTTGGTTCTTCGAGAGCCAAGATGTCCAAAAACATTCATGATGTTTTTTTTTTTTTTTCGAATACCAGTTAGTGCTCGTTCGGTTCACTTATATTCCCGCATGATCAGAGTCGGCATATACTATTGTTTCTATGATGGTCCCGTTAGAATACCATAATCCTAAGTGCGTAGTGCCTTTAATGTATTGGAAGATACGCTTAACCGCTTCAAGGTGAGAGGTTTTGGGAGCCTCTTGAAATCTGGCACAATGGCAGACACTAAACATGATATCAGGCCTACTTGCCGTTAGGTATAATAAACTACCTATCATGCCTCGATACTTGGTACTTACTACAAAAATAAAAAAATCTCACCAATCTTCGTCTTTCTATGAGTTTGGTATCGAAGGACATGGGGGTTTTCATTGGTTTAGATTCTTCTAAGCCAAATTTCTTAAGCATTTCTTTAATATATTTAGATTGATTAAAGAAAATACCATCTTCCATTTGTTTTATTTGTAATCCAAGGAAGAAGTTAAGTTCACCCATCATGCTCATCTCGAACTCGTCATGCATGATTTTGGCAAATTCATCACACATGTCTTGACAAGTTAAGCCGAATATAATGTCGTCGACATATATTTAAATGATGATGAAGTTTGAACTTTTCTTGTTGGTAAAAAGTGTGTTATCTACCATTCCTATTTTGTATTCATGTTTAATAAGAAAAGCTTTTAATCTATCATACCAAGCTTTGGGTGCTTGTTTAAGACCGTATAAAGCTTTCTTAAGTTTATAAACATGATCTGGTTTTTCAAAGTCAATGAATCCTGGAGGTTGTGCCACATATACCTCCTCATTGATAAAACCATTCAGGAATGCACTTTTTACATCCATTTGGAATAGCTTAAAATCTAAAGCACAAGCATAGGCTAATAGTATCCTAATTGACTCAAGTCTAGCAACTAGGGCATAAGTTTCATCATAATCGATGCCCTCTTGTTGATTATAGCCTTGAGCAACTAACCTAGCCTTATTTCGAGAAACAATACGTTACGTCTAAATTTATTTCTAAATACCCACTTAGTTTCTATGATTGTCATATTCCTAGGTTGTGAAACTAACTCCTAAACGTCGTTAGCAATGCATTGATTTAATTCTTCTTGTATGGCGATTATCCAACTATCATTCGTTAAGGCTTCATTTCAAATATCCTTGGTTCTTTAGATTGATATATACAAAAAAAGTAAATTTGGTTTTTGGTCTTGTCACTAAGGGTTCTGTTGGTCCAGGTTTCCTTATGACATTTTCTTATGGATGTTACTAAGACTCCTTAATATTGACTATTTCATCAATCTCTAAAGTTTCATCCTCAATGTCATTTTCTAAGTTTTTCTTTTCGGTAACCTTAATTGCTTCTTCTTCATCTAAGTCATCAGCCACCAAGGGTGATGTCTTAGAGGGTGGAGGAGTTTCAGCGAATGTCACGTTGAGCGATTCTTCGACTTTCCTAGTATGTTTATTATGGTTGATGTAGCTTTATATTTTTTAGTAACATAAAAGTACACTTCATATGAATTTGGATCAAAACTTTTGTAAAGGTAGTCTAGAGAGTGTTTAAATGAAAGCACTCGCTTCCAAACACTCTAAAGTAATTAAGAGTAGGTTTCCTACCTCTTAAGAGTTCGTAAGGTGTTTTTCCTAAGATGGCTCTAATTAGGATTCAGTTAAGAATGTATGTTGAAGTATCTACTGCGTTACACCAAAACTTTTATGGTAACGATTGCTCATTCAATATAGTCTTACTTATTTCTTAAAGTGTCCTATTTTTTCTTTCAACCAAGCCATTTGATTGAGGAGTGCGTGGAGCTGAGAAGTTATGTGTAATTCCATTGGTATTACAAAACTCTCCAAATTCCACCTCATTATCAAATTCCCTACCGTGGTCGGTTATTATTGACACTATTGTACATCCTAATTGGTTTTTAATTTTCTTACTAAATATTTCGAATTGATCAAAGGCTTCGGTTTTGTCCTTAAGCAATCTAGTCCAAGTATACCTAGAGTAGTCATCTACAATGACTAAGGTGTAGCGGTTTCCTCCGTAACTCCGTACGGCGGATGGACTGGAGAGATCTATATGAAGGAGTTTTAAGCATCTAGTCGTTGAGACTATATTCTTAGCCTTGTGACTAACGTGAGCTTGTTTTCCAATTTTGCAAGCATCACAAAAGTGTTGATCAAACTTAAGCTTAGGTAAGTTTCTAACTAATTCCTTGGATGCTAACGATTGAATGAGACGCATATTTGCGTGACCTAATCTCCTATGCCACAACGTGGAGTTTTCATCAATCGTTGCTAGACAAATTTGGTCTTTAGGCTTATTTCCTAATTTTATCACATATAAGCCTTTCTTCCTAATACCTCTACCTATGACCTTACCATCCTTAGTGATTTCACTATCATGTTTAGAGAAAGTTTCTCTACACTTATTATCACATATTTGTCCTATACTTAACAAGTTAAATCTTAAGTTATCTACATGTTCTACATTATCTATTTTGAGAGAGTCATTCGAAATCGTACCTTTGCTAATGATGTTACCGCGAAGATTGCTAGCAAAAATGACATTACTTTCGTTGTATGCCTTGTAGCTTGAGAAGAGCTTTTGGTTACCCGTCATGTGTTTGGAGCATCTGCTATCCTTTATCCACTCATCGGGTTCCAAATCGACTCCAACGCATATCTATTTATATAGGGCAATAACTCAAACATTTGGTCCCCAATATCTCATGGGTTCAAAATTGTTAGTGCTAAACATCCCTTGCATTTTATGCAATTGGTTGGGATGTGGGAATGGAAGACACATTTCCCATGGCATGTAACTTTGACGTTGAAAATTGTTCCAAGTTATGGGAAAGCTATGAGGTTGATTTTGTCGACCAATGTTCCTTTTTGGTTGCGGTGTCTTAGGACGAGGATAATTATTATTGACTCTTCTATGTGGTGGAGTTTTTGATCTAAAATTAGGTTTTGAAAATCCAACTCCGAGTTTTGACAATGGCTTATAAAATTGTTTAACTTCATTATCACTAGCAACGGGAACTTTGACATTGTTTACTATTATGTGTTTTGGTCTAGGACCCAAAATAGATTTTAAAAAAGACGCACTTTTCTCAGATCCAGGCGTAGCTGCTGGCGGTCCCATAATTATTTTGAGGGCCGCCTGTACAATATGGGGGCCACCCATATTTATAGGACCTCCATCAGAGGACGCCTTTTTCTATGCCTTCACAAATTTTATTTTTTTAGTTCCACTAGATGATGCTTTAAATGAACTAAACCCTAAACCCAATTTTTCACCGGAGGGTTTTTGATTACTTAACATTTCATTTAGACAATGTGTACTTTTTTCAAATGTATCTAATCTAATGGCTTCCTCTTTAAGTTTTTCACTTTCAATTTTAAGCATATGACATTTTACACATTCGAGATCAACTTCTTTGTTTTTCTCGAGTGTAGACACTTTTTCTTTTAGAATACTAAGTTCTTTTTCTAAACTATTTCTAGTGGCTTTTGATCTTTTATTTTTAGTGATTATCTTTAAACTCATTTTGCACATCTTATCATATTCAGTATCTAAAACTAAATCATTTATTGATGAGTTTTTATCACTAAAGTAAGAGGATTCGGAACATACCTCACTTGATGCTTGAGCTACAAGACACGTTTCATCTTTGACCTTCTCATCATCTTCTTCACCGCTATCACTCCAAGAACCTCCGACAAAAGCTCTTTGGTTCTTGTTTTTCAGTGGTTTTTTTGTATTATTCTCCTAAGATAGATTTGGGTTTGCCAGCATCTAAAAATTTCTATCACCTTTACCGCTCTTGCATCATTGGGGGGGGTGCTACGTTTGGAACGTCTTTTGTCATTTGAGGTTGTCTCACGAATCTACCTCTTTTCTTAAAGAACTTCTTGAAGTCTCTAACCGCCATGGCGTATTCTTTATTTTTACTTCCAGAAGTCGAACACTCCTCATCTTTATATCCTTTCTTAGCCTTTAAAGCAAGAGATTTTATTTCTCCTTTAGCTTTGACTATTTCAGAATCTTTCTTGTTAATCATCTCGTGAACTTTGAGATTCCCGATGAGTTCATCAAGTGACAGTGATGTTAAGTCTTTTGACTCTTCAATCGCCGTGACCTTGCCTCCCATTTAGTGATGTGAGACCCTAAGAAACTTCCTAACATAATTCTTGCTAGAATAACCTTCATCAAGAGCTTTTAGACTAGTAATGATAGTATTAAATCTAGCAAAAGCACTATCTATAGTTTCGTCTTCAGAAATGACGAATTGTTCATATTGTTGTACCAAAAGGTCGATCTTGTTATCTTTGACTTGGTTATTACCTTGATGGGTGATTAACAAAGTTTTCCAAATTTCTTTTGCCGTATTACACATAAAAATTCTTTCATATTCTTTTCTTGGCAAAACATTGTAAATGACCATTTTAGCTTTGTTATTTTTCGCAAGCTTCTTTTTAAGATCGTCACTTTGTTTTTCAAAAGGGATAACCTCATCTAATTTGGTTTTTGGATTTTGTTGAATAGGTTGAAAATCACCATTAGTAATAACATGCCAGAGATCAAGATCTTTTGATTTAACATATGTCTCGAATCTATTTTTCCAATAAATAAAACTGTCACTTTCAAAAAGTGGTGGTCTTTGCATGGATTGCCCTTCTAGATATTTGTCGGAATCCATAGATCGATCCAAGCTTTAAAATACAATATATTTTAAAAATCTTGAGTGACCTTGGCTTCTGATACCAATTGTGAAAACTAGAAGGAGGGGGGTTAAATAGTTTACAAGTTCTTTTTACGTTTTAAAAGTTTGCTTTCAAAATACTTAGATTCGAGTTGTATGTTCAATCAATCAACAATATGAATCAATAATGTAAATATCTAAACTAATACTAAATAACAATCACAACAATATAAAGAGATGAGAGAAGGAACAATCAAACCAAGACACCAAGATTTATAGTGGTTCGGCTACGAAGCTCTTCTTCGCCCTACTCCACTCCCCGAGTATCCTACTCGAGATTTCACTATGTCAACAAGCTCCCTTCAGGCGGAGAAAACCGTTTACACGTCGCTTACATTGTTTTTCGACACTAAGCTAAATGTCGAGTCCTAATCTTAGCTAGAACCAATCTACCACTTCACAAACACTATACACTCACAAGATCTACACTATCGGATTTACACACAATCCGAATCACACAATTACACAAGATAATTACAATAGAGATTTGATACTTAGAAGAAGAGAGGAGAGATCACTAAATAACAATTCGTTTCTTGGCGAATACGAATGTTCTTCTCTTGCACTTGATAGAGAGGAGAGATGAGAAGAAGAGATTAGATCACTTGAAACAAGATCAAAGGATGTTAGTGATCAAGAGATTTAGAGAGAGAAAGAAGGTTTTTAGAGAGAGAAAGTTATCTGAAAAATTCGTGCAAAGAGGTGTGTTTTTCAGCTAGGAATGGAGCAGTATTTATAGGCAGGAAAACCCAACGGTCACTGAGGGCGGTCCTGGCGGTCCCAGATATATCTGGGGGCCGCCAGACCTATAAGGGGGCCGCCCAGTAGACTACGCTCCTGTTTTTGTCTTTTTGTGGGGAAGGTTGTATCTGTTATGGAACCTTCCATTTTGGGAGGAAAATTTGAATTTCAAATTTAAGTTTTAAATAAAACTTTTCTTTTAATTAGAAAATATTTTGTATATATATTTTTGTGAAAATACTTTTGTAAAAATGTGATGGTTAAGAGAAAAATATTTTTTTGATCACTAATCATGCTTAATGATTTGTTTGTCCATACCTTAAGTGATTACTAAACTTAGAAATGGAATTTTACGATTAATAATTTATAAAAGTTTATTTTTATCGTAAACGTTTTTACATTTTGTTATTATCACAACATTGAGAGGTCGAAAAATATAAATAACGTTTTTAGACATTATTTGTATTAACAATTTATAGCATTGATTTTGGCTGTTAATATGTTAGTAACTATTAATGTTGACTTTCTGGTCTACTAGATTGATATTGTTTGTTGAAACCTATGTTAGTAACTCTTAGTATCTTTTAGATACATATTTGTCGGCCGCATTAGATTTTGTAATTTGCCCACATTAAAGATTGTAACTGATATTAAAGATAGGAGTAGTATAGAGCCATATTGGGGCCCAAATATTAATCATTATATCTATTTAGTTGTTGTTGTTAGTTGAAGAATTTGTCACCTAATATATACCCAAGTTGTGTTACTCGAAAAGTTTCATAATGGTTTTCATATTAGATTTAATATCTCAATTATGAGAAGGAAATGAGAATGCCACATGGGTTTTGTGATGAATCAATAAATAACGAATTCGATATGCAAATAAGTAATGAATTAGCAGAAGTGTTTATGATAAACAGGTGATGTCATGATATTTAGTTTAGTTTTTGTTAAAAGGGGTGCAACCATATGTTCTTTTACTACTATGATTAGGTACATGATGTTTGGCTAAATAAATTATACATTCTTCAAAATTAAGTCGTGGTGAGATTAGTCGCTTCACGACCTTTTTACTTTTCTATACAGGTCATCAGAATATTTCCTTACACGACGAGAAGGATCTTATTTTGTGGTTTTATATGTAGGCTTCGTTCGAGTTCAAGGTGCAACACATGAAATATCTGCCACAGAACGGCAGATTAAGAACATCATACAAACTGCTACAAAAATCTGCATCAACAATTTAAATCAGCAACAACATGTTTCAAGGCTTGGTTGTGTTTCAACACTGAGTTGTCTGCATTAGTTTCATATGACAATTCTCTCGAGTTGTGTAAAACGTCGTAGCTTATGAAATAACAGCTTCTTTTGTATCATTGGATTGTCGCAAGAATTCCGGATTTATGTTTTAAACTTCTTACATACGTCGAAGCTAAAGTTCCGCATCAAAGTGCTGGCTATCGACGTCTGCTAAATGTCTCGCAGCGGAGCGCGGGCAAACCAACTTGTTCTTGTAACAATTGTAAGTTTTTGTGTGTTCTCGTGGTGTGTTAACAATAATGTGAAGGTCCATGTCTCGTCCTAATTTTTGCATGATTTTGTCCTTAATTGACGTCCAAAAACCAAGCTCTTCCACCCATAATCAACCTCTCGTTGCATTCACCACAAAACCATGCAATAAATAAGCATCGTCTCTTAGCATTCAACTTATAAACAAATCAACACCCTAGTTATTATCTTCACAAAATCAACATGAATTCTTGCACTCCTATTTATTGCTTTTGTAGGGTTTGCCGCAGCTGCAGACACCTCGGCTGCCACACCAGCATCCTCCGTTGAATCACCTAAAGCATCCCCATCTTTTGATGTTGCAGGTGCGGGTGAAACTGCTCCAGCCAATGGCTTGACTTCAGGAGATGCAACTGCTAGTGATATAGGTGGAGCTTCACCCTCTTCCATATCCTTAGAAGTCTCAGCCATGGCAGTTTCATCAATCGTTGTCAGTTTCTTCTTGTTCTAGTTAATTATTTATGTATTTTATTTGTGTCAAATTTACATAAAGTTTAGACTGGTGGATAAAAATGCATGGGAAATTTTGTATTGTGACTATTGAGAAATTCCTTGTATTTTATTAGGGATTATAGACAAAAAAATAAATTATGAGTGATTAAAATTAATGGATGGAAAATACACAATGATATGTTTTGATTTGCCAAAGGCTACTTTGGATTACAATTTCACTGGCATTATTTAACTTGAGTTAGATGATTAAGGCCCAGTCCATGTGAATGTGTTGTTTGCACCAGTCTTCAGTGGTCAGGCCTAGTGGCAGAGCTTGCCTAATTTTCTTAGGAGGGCCAAAGTATAAATTATGAAACTTGAGAGGGCTAGTTTGTCATTTATCTATAAAATTTAAGGTTTTTAATATAAGTTATTGTTGGTCCAACATTAACTAGGATCTCCTTTATGTTTTAATGATAACAAATAAACATTCGCAACACTTACAATTACAACGATAGCCAAAATTCAAAAAATCAGGAATTTGTCAGCGCGTGGGTCAGCGCGCCAGGGGCTGTCCCGATTTTGCAGATTTTGTTTTGTCGACTTTCCTCCTACCCTGCACATGTGGAAACTTCAATAAAGGTATGTACATGATACTTGAGCATTTGGGAACACTCCAAATGAGGTTTAGAATTAGAGAGGAGCAAAAACAAATCCCCCCGTTTTGAACAAAACGCCAATTCAAATTTTTTATCAAACGTATCTAGCCAAGGCCGAAACTTATTTCTAAACCTAGTATGAATATACTTTAAACATACCATCAAACAAAAATATTCATTTGACCTTAATCCGGATTTACGTTGTTCCTAATCACGTAACGGGTTTCACTCCCTTATTGGTCAAACTAAATTAAATGTTACTTTGCGTAAACGCATCATTTTCTGTTATGGGATATGCTTTACTTGAGATACAAAACACTTAGCTTATTTGCATCAAGACTATTAGTGATCAAATCCATTGTTGATAATTATGGATTAAAGTTTAAATGACTAATTAAGTTTGTGGTAATTGAAGGTTAATCCTACTTTGAACCTTCCTACCTTTTTATATATAAATGATTTACAAATTCCCACATGTGTTCCTCACATGTCACCTACACCTCACTTACTCTCTTATAAACATCCTCCTAATCATTTGTCTAAACCCTTCTACCCAACAAATGATTATACACATCTTCTTACATAATCCAAACATTCTTTACCAATCCCCAAATCATTCCATAATCATTATTGCCTAACTCTTTTCTCTCTTAATGGAAATATATTATTCCATAATCAATCCATTGTGTTAATACAAATAATGTTTAAAAACGTTATTTATATTTTTTGACTTCTCTACGTTTCGATAATCACATAATGTAAAAACGTTCTACGTAAAATTAAACGTAAACAAGTTATTAGTCGGAAATTTCCATTTCGACGTAAATCACTTAAGGTACGTATAAACAAATGTTTAATTTGTTAAATGATCAAAGTTATATAGTGATGTGTTTCAAAAGCTTTTTTGCTTAAAAACATGAAACATTTTACTTTGAACACATGAAGACTTGATTTAATCTAAAACCAAGAAGTGATCACGCAAACTGTGAAAAGCGTCTTTAAACGCACAATAACTCTGGACTAAGTTTATTCTACATACATTTCGTACATTATCATACTCATGATCATATTTTATAAATCATATGCATTCAATTTTATAAGTTTTATTTAAATCATATAAACTTGCATGATTTTACATGCATGCATGCACAACTTACCCAATATCTTCACCACCTTCTTACTAATACTTTAAATTCATATGTAATTTAAAAACTTCATTTCCCTCCTCCTTTTGTCACCAAAATTAGCCCTTTCCCAAAGAGGAAACCCCAACATGTGCTTTTCATATTGTAAACTCCACTCTTCCTAAACCATGTAAAACTAAATCCTAGGAACCAACACAAGCTATGTCCCTTCAAAATGACTTCCCCTCCCCTTAGGATGACAAAACCATGAATCAATACCCTTCCCCAATCTCCATGCCCACTTAAACTTCTATTTTTATGATACTAGACACTATTTGCAACCAAAGCCACTTTTGACCATTCCATAACTTACACTAATAATAAGGCACCAACTATCCATTATTCTTCACACACTTAAACACATTAAACACACAAGTATCTCAACCCTCTCATCAGTATTTAGTATTATTCTAGTATAGTTAAGGTTGCATTAAGGTTATACAAGAAACAAGGGTTTTGGAAGCATAAAACTAAGGTTTCTTAGTTATTTTTGGGTATTCTTGCATAATTAAAAATCCATCTTCATACATCATTGTGAGTATCAGTATTTTCATGTTTTCATATATTACATACATCTCATATATGATTTATAGCTCTATAGTATGCTTGTGTATAAGTGAAACTTGTTAAAAAGCTTGTTTTATAAACTCTAAAATTAAGCTGATTTTTATGTTGTCATGTGAGCTTCTAACGACAACTTTAGAGGAACCCATGAGTAAAAAATCTTTCAAAATATCATAATAAGAATATTATAACTAATTTTTTGGAGTTTCCTACCAAACTATTTGGATTCATTTCATCTTCGAATGAAGTTTTGTACAAGATTAGTAGCACAAAAACGAGTTCAGTAACTTTGAACAAATTTATAACCACTTTAAGAGTAGTTTGGATTTTTGGTCCAGTTGAGACATTGGTAGAGGAAATGTTAAATTAAACGTAGCAAATTAGATTAACTCGAGAGGATAAAAATTGAGTGAGTTATGACCAAAACAATTTCAGCCAGGTTTTTTGCTTTCTGGACAACAAGACCTTTATATCTTCTAGACCCCTTTTGGACCCTTTAAACTTTGATTCATTTTACGAGACTTATATTTTTGGAAATAAAACTTAAAAACCATTAACCTAGACTTTTGAAACATAATTTTACAGTAGAAAACAAAGGAGATACGACCCGTTGAAGTTGAGAAAACCCTATTTCCAGCAAGCTATTTTTAGTGTTGCTCTTATAAAAACCACTTGTAACTTTGGTTTTGAAGTATATTTTGGACTTGAAAAACCTTAGACACAAGTATATTAAGTGGAGGAAGCTATTTATAAATCTCATATGCATCTAGTGCACTCATTGTTGTAAACCTAAAGCACATCATTATTTAAGTTGGTCGTAGGATTCGTTTGCGTTGTTATACTTTGTGATGTTTTCCGGATCGCTGGTTTACTAAGTGATCTTCATAACCCCGTTTTTCATTTCACTCTTTGGGGTGAAATTGAGTGATCACCCCGAAATTAAACACTTAGATCAGTAATGAGAGTTGAGTGTTTTTGATCCCCTTTTCATGAGGTGTTCGGATCTGATGTTTTCTAGCATAAGTAGCTTATAAATTCATTTCTTCAAATCAAATTGGGGATATCTTTTTATGAATTATTCTAAATGGTTCTACTTGAGGGCAAGTAGAAGTCAAGTGGGAAGATATTTGATAACATTAAATAGTTAATACATTTTAATATCAAATTCCTTATAAAAATGCTTACAAATATGTTATTAATGTATAAAAACGTTACTTAATTGTTTATTATTAGTTTTCAGAGCATTTTAGCAAAATACAAGAGATTTAGACAAGAAATGCACCAAAGTGAAGAGCCTAAGGCACTTTACTACGTAACATCCTCGAAGGATTACGCCGTAACATACTCCAACGAAGAAATGACTCATCACACCCTTTACAACGTAAAGTGTCTCCAAGATATGCGATAGGGTTACGCCGTAACACCCTTTTATGCCTAAAAGATGGGAGGATTACGTAGAAAGATTACGGCGTAACATCCTATAAGGGTTACGCCGTAAACCTTTCGAAGCCTATAAATAGAGCGCTCATCCAGCTCATTCATCATCACTCACCACCACCACTTCACACACAGTTCTAAGGGGTGAACCAAACCCCTAAGGTTAGCCTTTCATTGATCCCTGTGTTTTGGTAGTATAGAGGGTGGCTTAGATCTTATTAATCTTGATATTAGACTTACCATGTTGAATGATTCGCTGATAGTATATATATAAAATATATAAGAATCAAATCAATGATAAAAAGATTCCGGAAGAGATATTCCCGGCTGGGTGGGTGGGGATGAACTGGGGATGTTTGGGGGTGGATGTGGTTATGTGGTAGGTATGAAGGGTGGTGGTGGTGATATGTTGTATGCTAGTATGTCGGGGGTGGATGGTTGTGGGAGACACGGATGGTGTCGAGTAGGGGGGGGGGGGGGGATGTGGTATGTGGCGGAGGATGGTTGGGTGTTGGGAGTGTGGATTGGGTTTGGGGTCTGCTGTGTAGTGTGTGGATTATGTAGTGGGGGTTGGTGGGGTTGGCCGGAGGTTCGTACGGGTGGGGTGTTCGTGGTATATGGGCGGGATGGGGATCGGGGTGATTGGGGAGGTGTGTGGCAGGTGGGGGGGTGGTAGTAGGAGGGGGGTGGGGTCGGAATGGAGATGTGGAGGGATGGTTGGTGCGTGAAGGGGGACGGGAAGAGCATGGGTTTGAATGATTAGGGATGTGGTGCTATGTGCTGTTTGGGGCTGTGATGGTGTCGCGGGTAGGGGGGGTTGGTTGGGGGTCGTGTGGGGAGGTGTGGTCGGTGAGTGTGTGGGGAGGTGTGGTGTGGCAGTGGGGGGGTGGTGGTTGGTGTTGGGGTAGGGAGGGGTGATGGCGTGGTGGTGTGGGGTGTGAGGTGTGGGGGCGGTGGCGATGGTGGCTGGTCGGGGTGGGGGATGTGATGGGTTTGAGGGAGTGGGGGGGTGGTGGTGGGTGGAGTAGTGGTGTGGGGGCGTGGGGGGGGGGTTTACGGGTTAGGGTTGAGGGGGATAGGGTGTGGGGGGTGGTTGGGAGGACTTAGTTGGGGAGTGGGGATGGTGGGTGTGCGTGGTTTTGTGGGATGTGTGGAGGGTGTGGGGGTTGGGTGTTGGGGTGTGGGGGGGGTTGTGGGGTTAAGTTGATGGTGAGTGATGAGCTGTGAGGGGTTGGGCGTGGGGGAGTTGTGGGAAGTGTGGTGGGTGAAGGGGGGGTATGCTGGATTCTCTGGGGGGTGGTGTCGTTGAGTTGGGGTGTGGTAGGATGGAGGTTGCTGGGGGGTGGGTGTGCGGGGATGTAATTAGGGTTAGGGCGTCGGGGGGGGGTGTGTGCAGGGATTGGTGGGATGGATGCTGTGGCGGGTTGGTGTGGTGTGGGGATGAGAGATGGGATAGTGGTGGTGAGAGATGGCGGGTGCTGGGGTAGGGTCGAGGGGCTGACGGGCATGAGGGCTTGTTGGGCGCATGGGTGTGTGATGATATGTGGGTGGGGTTGTATGGGGTTGTGCGGTGGGGGGGGTGTTGAGGTGTGGGTGGAGTTTGAGGTGCTGTGTGGAATCGGAGAGTTGTGGGCTTGGGCGGGAGATGGGGGGTGGGTGTTGGGGTGGTATGGTGGCTGGCTGGTAGGGGTATGTGAGGAGGGCCGGGTGCGGGGGAGGTAGGGGGGGGTGTGGGGATCCGTGGTGTGGCGTTGGTAGGGGGGTGGTAGTAGGGGAGGTTGTGATTGTTGGTGATGGGTTTTGGGGGGGGGGGTGGTGTGAAGGGGGTTTGGGTCGGGGGGGGGTGGTGATCATAGGGGGAATGGGTCGATGGTATGGGGTGGGGAAGGGTGGTGTGGGTAGGGATGAGAATGTGGTGGTGGTGATGGCGGTGAGTGGTGGTGGAGGGTGTGGCGTCGGAAAATGGTGTGATGTGGTTTGTGTCGGGGGTGGGGGTGTGAGTAGGGGGTGTGATAGGGGGTGGGGCTTGGGCGGCGTGGGGGTTGGGGGGGGCTGATTTGTAGGGGGGCTGAGGTGGAGTGTCAGCAGGTGGATGGGGGGGGGGTGTGGGTGTTTGGTGGGGTAGCAGTTGGGGGGGCATGTGGTCGGGAATGAATGTGGGGGGAATGGTACTGGTGGTTTGGGGTATGGGGACTGATGCGGTTTGGGTGGGGGGTGTGGCGGTGGTGGGGGGTGGGATGTTGGGTTGATGGTCGGTGGTGTGTGGGGGAGGGGAGGTCGGGGTGGAATGTGGTTGTGGGTAGGGTGGGGGTGTGGATGGGATGATTGGGGGGTGTGTCGGCCAATAGGGGATGGTTGTGGGGGTGGCGGGGAGCGGGGGGGGGTGTTTGATGTGGGGTACCGGGGGTGGGATGTGTTATGTTGGCGGTGGGGAGTGGGTGGTTTGGGGGGGTAGGGTGATCAGCGGGTGGGGTGGGGGGACGGGGGAGGTCTGTGGGGGTTTGGTGGAATTGTGGGGGTGATGGGGTGGGCAGTTGGGTGATGGGGGATGGGGGGGGGGAGGGCGAGGAGGGGTAGTTGTGGGGGGGGGGGGAGGGGGGGGTTGCGTTGGGGTTAGGGTGGGGGGTCGGTGTGCGGTGGGGTGGGGGCGTGGGGTCGGGGTGGGTGATTGGGGGGAAGGGGGATGAGGTGGAGGGTAGGATGGGTGGGGAGGGATGGGGTAGTGGGTGGAGGGGGTGGGGGCGGGTGGGGGGTGGGGGGTGGGTGGGGGTATGGGGGGGGTTGGGAGTGATGTATGGGGTCGGGGGTGGCGGGGTTGGGGGATTGTGGGGGGATGTGTGGTGTGGGGATGGGATGGGGTTGGAAGAGACTTGACGAGGGTGTTTCGTTGAGGAGTTACTGTGGTGGTTTCGTTGTGGGTGGTGGGATGATGGGTGGGGTGGGGGATGTTAGGTGTGTGGGGTGGTGAGGTGTGGTTGGGGGTGGGGGGATGGACGGGGTGGGGGGGATGGAGTAGGCTAGAGGGGATGGGTGTGTAGGGATAGAGGTTGGAGTGCGGTCTAGGAGTTTAGGGAGTTGGTGGGGGGGGAGGGGGGGGGTTTGGGTTTTGTGTGGGAGGTGTGGGCGAGATGGGGTGATGATCGTATTGTGGGGGGTGGATGGGTGTTGGGGGGTGTGCGGCGGGTGTGTGTGGGGGGGGGGGATGGGTGGAGGGGTGGATGGTGGTGTCGTGCGGGGGGTGTGTGTGGGTGGGGGATGTGGTGATGAGGGGGGGTGGGGGGCCGGTTTGGTGAGGTGGGGGGGAGAGGGTGTAGGGGTGTTACTTGAGGTGAATGTTGTGTGAGCGTCGTTTAGCGGATGGGGTTTGGGGGAATAGGTGTGTGTAGGGAAAGCGGGTATGTGAGGTGTGGTGTGGGGGTGGGGGTGGTGGGGATGACTGGGGATAAGATGGGTGGGGCATCGGGAATGTGGTGTGGTGTTGATGGGGGGGTGATGTGTAGTGTGGGGGGGGGGGGGGGTTCGTGTAGGGGGGAGGGGGGGTTGTTGTGGGGGCAGTGGTGGTGGTTGGAATGGGGGGGGTGAGATGATGTCGCTTGGAGGGGTTGTGGGGTTGGTGGGTGTGGGGTTTGGGTGTACAATGATGGTAGTGTGGGGTTATGGGGGTGCGGGCGTTGGGGTTGTATGAGTGGTTGGGAGGGGTTGTGTGGTGTGAAGGGTTGGAGGGGGGGGGCTTGCTGGGGGGGTGGGGCGGGGTTTGGATTGTCGTGGGTGGTGGGGTGGGAGGGTGCGGTTGGGGTTGGCGGGGTGTGGGTTAGTGTAGAAGTTGGTGGTGATGGGGAGGGGGGCTGTAATGGAATGAGTGGGATGGCGAAGTATGGGGAGGAAGGGGTTGGCTAAAAGGTTGGTGTGAGTGGGGGGGAAAATTTGTGTCGGGTGTTTGGGGTGGTGGGGGGGTGGCGTGGTAGAAGCGGGGGGAATGTGCAGAGCGGGGGTTGCGTATGTGGGGAGGTTGGGGTGGGGGGTGTGGGGCGAAGTGGATGGGTGGGGTCATGATGATTTGGGGAATGTGAGGGGTGCGGGGTGGTGGGAAGGAGTGATGTGAGATGGGTATGTGGGGGTGGTGGGGGATGCATGTGGGGGGGGGGGAGTGGGTTGGGGGTGTGATGGGATTTGGTGGTGTTGGAGTGCAGGTGGGTGTTGTTGGTTGTTTGTGATGATGGGTGGGGTGGGGGGTTGTGGGGAGGGTTGTGGGGGTGTACGGGGGGTGTGTGGAGGGGGGGGTAGTAGTATATGTGTGATTGTGTGATCGGTTGGGGGGGGGAGGTGGGGGGGAATGGGTTGGAAAGTTGGTTGATTTTGTGTGGGGGGTTTGGGGTGGAGATGTGGGGTGGGTGGGGGGTATGGGTGGAGGAATGGGATATGGTGATGTGTGGGCGGGAGGGGAGGGGAGGTGGTGTGGGGCGTGTGGTGTGTGGTGGGGGGGGGGGGAGTAGGTGTGGTTTTGGGGGGGGGGGGGGTGCTGGGGGTTGGGCTTCGGGTGGAGGTGGTGATGTTGGTGTGGGGTTGTGGTGTGGTGATGGTGGATGGACAGCTAGCGATGTGGTGAAGGTGTGAATTGGTGGGGGGGCTGGGGAATGAGCGGTGGCTGGGTGGGAGGGGTGGGGTGTGTTAGGGGGATGGCGGGGATGGGTAAGTGGCTTTGAGGGCGGAATGGGTGGGTGGGGTGGGGGGGGTGGGGTGTGTTGTGTGTGGGTGTTGGCGGGTGGGGGATGTAGTGGGGTGTGGGGGGATTGGGGTGGGGCGGGGGTTGTCTTGGGATGGGGGTAGTCGGGGGGGTGGGGTGAGCTAGGATAGGGGGTGTAGATTTGGTTGCGTGGGGTTCGGGAGGATGAGGATGAATTTGCGGTGTGGAGGGGTGGGGGGGGCGTGGTGCGTGGTGTGGGGTGGAGGGGGGGGGGGGCGGGGTCTCAGTGGTGGGGGTAGGAGGGCATTGAGATTGTCAGATGGGTGGGTGGTGGAGATGGGCGGGTAGGGGATTGTGATCGTGGTTCGGGGTGCGGGATCGTGGGGTTGGGGTGGTGGGGTTGTTAGTGTGAGTGCGATGAGTGGTGTGGGGAGTGGGGGGCTGGTGTTGCTGTGGGCATGCGTTATGGGAAGGGTGGCGGAGGTCGGTGTCGAGGATGGTGAATGGGTAGTTGGGGGTGGAGAGGGGTGTGAGTTGTGATGGGGTTCGAGGGGGGGTGGTGAGGGGGCGTGTGGAAGAGGTATGTGGAAAGTGGCTGGTGGTGGAGGGGGGCTAGGGAGGGTGGGGATTTCAAGGTCAGAGTAGGGTGGGGTTGCGAGTGTTGAGTTTGGAAGGGATTGAGCGTTAGGACTGGTGGATGCAGTGTGTGTAGTGGTTAGTAGCGAGGCTCGGGTGCTGAGGGTAGTGTGGGGAGAATGGCGCGGCAGGTGGATGGGTATGGCATGATGTAGGGCGGGGGTTTGGGGTGGGAGTGTGGTGATGTGGATTGGTTGTTGGGGGGTGGCTGTGGTTGGGTGGTGGGATTATGGGTTGTGGTGCGGGGGGGGGGAGGGGGGGGGCGATTGGGAGTGGGGAACGGCAGGCGAAGGGGGTGCTGTGGATGCGCGGTGGGTTGTGAATCCAAGGGGAAGGGGGCGCTGGGATGGTGGGATGAATGGTGCAAAGGGTGGGTAGGGGGAGGGTGGGGTTTGGTGTTGCGGATGGGTGGTGGTAGAAGGGGATGGGTGGTTGTGTGTTGGTGGATGGGGTGGAGGGATGGGGTGGGGGGGCGGGGAGGTTGTGGGTGTGGAGTGGGAGGTCGGGGTGGTGTGGGGGGTGCATGGCGTGGGTGTTGGGGTGGGGTGGTTGGGGGGGGCGATGGCAATGGGTGTGGTGGTGGTGATGGGCTCATTGGTGGGGCGTGGGTTCGGTGGTAGCGAGAGGGGGAGGGGGGTGGGTGGTAGGGAGGGTGCAGATGGAGTGGGGTGTGTAGGGGTTGGGTGGGATGAACTGGTAGGGGTGCGTTGTCGTAGGGGTGATTTGGTGGGGTGGGTGTTGGGAGGGGGGTAATCGCTGGGGGTTGTGCAAGGGAGGGCGAATCAGGATGGGTGAGTGGGGGGTGCTACATGGTGGGGTTGGGGATGGAGGATGGGGGGCGCGGGGAGGGGGGTGGTGGGGATGAGTGGGAAGGTTGGCGGGGGATGTGTGAATTGGTGGGGGGGTGTGGTGGGGGTGGGATGGATGGTTGTATTGGGTGTTGTGGTTGTTAAGGAGGTGGTGGTGTGGAGTTGTTTGGGGGGGGGGTGGGGATGGGTGGTGTGGGTGAGGTGGAAGGAGCGATCGGTGGGGTGTGGTGGGAGGGAGGTGGGTGATGGTGGGGGACTGGGGGAGTACTAGGGATGGGTTCGGAGATGTGATGTGTGTGGTGGGTGTGGAGTGGGGTTGGGGTGGGGGTGGTTGGGTGCGTGGGATTTCGCTGCGTTGGAGTGATGGGTAAGCGCGGGTGTGGGGGGTTTGTGTGATCGGGTTGGCGCATGGGGGGTTTGTGAGGGGAACATGGGTGGAGAAGGGGGGTGGGATGGGGGATGATGGGTGATGTTGGGTCGGCAGCGGGATGGGGGTGTAGTTGTGTGGGGCTGGCTGTTGGATTATGGTTGTGTGGCTGTGTTGGGAAGGCTCTGTGGGCGTGCTGGATGTGGTCGTATGTTGTAGTGGGTGCGTGTGGGTAGCGGGTGTTGGGGTGTGTGGGATGGGAGGTTGTGATATGGTGGTGCTGGTGTGGGTGCGGTGGGATGGAGAGATTGGTGGGGGCTGGGGGGGCGTTGTAGGGTGGTGGTGAGTGGGGTGGGTGCTTGGGGCGGTGGATATGCTCGGTGCGGGTGGTGGGCATGGGGAGGTGGTGGGGTGGTAGTGAGTTGGTGGGGAGGGGGTGGCTGTGGGTGGGGGTATGTGTGGGGGGTATGGGGTTCGAGGGATGAGATGGGGGGGCTTGCGGTGTGGGGGATTGGTGAGTTTTGGTAATGGGATTGGGGGGGGGGACTGGTGGGGCGGTGGGAGGTTGGTGTGGGAATGGATTGATGGGGAGTTGAAAGTGTGGTGAGGGATGCGAGGGGCGTGATGAGATAGTTATTCTTGTGGATGGGTGTGTGGGGTGGGTGGGGGTAGATGGCGGGTGGATGGGAGTGTTTGGGTGAGGGGTGGGGTACGTGGGGAGTGGGGGGTGTGTGGTTGGGGGACGAGGGGGGCGGTGGGGGATTGGAGTGTGGGGGGGTAGGTTCTGTGTGGGGGATTAATGGAGGTGCTTGGGGGGTGGGGTGTTGGATGGTGGGAAGGCGGGGTCTGGGTGGGGGGTGGGATTGGTGGGGGATCGAGGGGGTGGGGTTTGGATTGGGCGGGGGAGAGTGTGGGGGTCGGATGTATGTGGTTGTGGGTGGGGGGTCGGTGGAATGGTTAGGTTAGGCATTGGGATGGATTTGTGTGTGAGGGATGGGGGTTGTTTGGGTGGGATGTGTCGTGATAGATGGGGGGGGGTGTGGTGGACGGGGTGTAGGCTGTAGGAGTAGGGGGGTGGTTGGTGGGGTGTGTGTGTGTGTGATGGTGTTGTGTGGGGTGTCGGTTTGATTGACATTTGGGGATGGGGATGGTGGAATGTTTTTGGGGATGTTGCGGGAGGTATGATGTGTGGGGTGTGGGGTGTGGGTAGGTATATGGTGAGGGTGGTGATGGCGGGGTAGTGCGGTGGGGGTCGCGTGGTGCGACTTGTGGATGGGGGTGGGTAGGGTGTGCGATGGGTGAGTGTGATGATTCTGAGTGGGGGTGGGGGTGGGGGGGTTAGAGGGCGGTGTGGGGGGAATGTGGGGAGGTTGCGGTGTTATGGAGAGATTGCGTTAGTGAGGTGTGGGGTGTCGCTATGGATGGGGAATGTTGTTGGGGGTGGTGGGGAGGTAGTGGGGAGGTCTTGGGTGGTGGGTGGTGATGGGTGTGGGGGTGGGGGTGGTTAGGGTGAGGGGGTTAGGATGTGGTGGGGTGTGGGTAGTTTTTGGATGGGGGGGGTTGGGGTGTTGGATGGTGCGGGCGTGTGTGTGTGGGTTGGTGTGGGATGGTGCGGTTGTTGTTGGAATGGGGGGGCTTGGAGGGTGGAGTGCGGGGGGCATGTGTGAAATTGGGGTGGGGGGGGTGCAGAGGGGGGGGGGAGGGTGTATGGTGTTGGTGGTGTTGGGTTTGGTGTGTGTGGTGGGGATGTGGTGTGCGGGGTGTAGGGTGGGGTGGGGTGGTGGGGGGTGAGGGGCTGTGGATGTTGGGGTGGGGAGGTGGGTGGGGTGCGACGGATTTGGAGTATGGTGGGTATGGGGATTGATGTGGTTGGTGTTGGGTGGGGGGGGTGGTGACTGGTGGGGTGGTGGCGTGAATCGGATGTGTGGGAATGCGGGGATGGCCGTTCAGAGGGGGATGGGAGTGGGGTGGGAGGAATGGGTGGGGAAGAGGGGTATGGGCGTGGAGGTTGGCGGAGTAAGTTAGGTGGGGATGGGGAGTGTCGATGGGGTGCTTGGTGGGGGTGGTGCTGGTGGATGGGTGAGCTATGGGGGGGGGGAATCGGGGCGAAATGGGTGGGAGGGCATGGGTAGGTTGATGTGTTCGTGTGGAGGTGGGTTGTAGATTGGGGTGGGTGGTGTGCAAGGGGCTCTGGGGTTGTAGTGGGGGGTAGGTGTGGTGAATGTGGGGGGGGGGGATGGGTGGGAGGGGAGGGGGTAGGGGCGCGCAGAGAGAGTTGTGATATGGTGTTATGGGGGCGGTGGGATGGGGGTGTGCGAGGGTGCGGGGGGGGGGTTTGGTGTCGGGGGCGTGGGGTGGTGGGTGGCTGGTGGGGGGGGGAGTGGTTGTGTGGGGTGGGGGGGGGTGGTGGTGAGCGGGTGGGGGATGGTGGTGGGGGCGCATGCGTTGAGGGTGGGGGGGGATGTCGGAATGGTTCAGCGTGGAGTGAATGAGGTGTGCTGGGGGGTCGTGGGGTCGTGGCGAGTTGGGTGGGTTCGAGGATGGACTTAGGGTGGGGTGGGGTCGCGCGCGTATGGTGGGTGGTGTGGGATGGCGGTGGTGACGGGAGGCGGGGTGTGTTGGATGAGGATGGGGGGTGTGGGTGGGGTGGGGGTGGGGGGGTATGTGGGAGGGGGGTGCGGGGTTGTTTTGGTGATGGGTGGTTGTGCGATTGAGGGTAGGAGGTGGGTGTGTGTGTGATGGGGGGTGACCGCTGTGTGTATTGGTGTGGGTATGGGTGCGTACTCGAATTGTCGCCTCGGGGCGGATGAGGTGGTGGTATGTGCATGGTGTGGGTGATGGGGGGTGATGATGGGGGAGGGAGAGTTGTGGTGGTTGGGGGTGTGAGGGCGGGGGGGGTGGTGTGATGGTGTCGATTGGGCGGATGGTGGAGGCGGGTGGGGAGTGGGAGGGGGGATGTATAGGGTTGTGGAGGTTTGGAGGAGGAGATCGGAATGAGTGTGGGGTGCGTGGGCTTGGGGGGTGGGTGGTGAGGGCTTGGAGGGGTGGAGGGAATGGTGGGTGTGTAGATGGGTGGGGTGTGCGAGGAGGGTTGGTGGTGGAGTTGCGGTGGGATGTAGTGGTGGTTGGAGGGTGAGGGTGAAATAGTGTGGGTGCAAGATGGTGGGATGTGGGGTTGTGGGCATTTGTTGGGATATGTGGTGGGGTGGGTGTGGGGGGTGGGTGGGGTGGTTTGGTATTGTGTGTGGTTTGTAGTAGCAGTGCTTGTGGCTTGGGTGTGTGACGGGGGGATGGTTGGTGGATGGTGGGTGAATTGTGGGGTGGTGAGGGGGATTGTGTGTCGGGCGGGTGTCGGGCTGAGGGTAGGGAGGGCGGGGGGTTGTGTGGCTGGAAGGTGGGAATGGAGGTGATAGGTGGGTGGTGTCTGGTGGTGGGGTGTTTTGGGGGGATGGGGGGAGGTGGGGGGTGTTTTGTCGGTTAGGGTGTGTATTGGGGTTGTGTCTTGGGGGTGAATGTGGTAGGTGTGATGGCGTGGGTGGTGATGATGTGTTGGAGGTGTGATGGATGTTGTTGGGGTGGGGGTGGGGGGGGGGCTGGTGATGATGGTTTGTATGTGTGGGTGATGTGGTGAGATGGGGGGGTGGTGGGGGGGGTGTGGTTGCTTTGTTGGGGGGGTGGGGGGTGAGGTGGTTGTGGGGGGGTGGATGGGGTATGTGTGTGTCGGGGGCGGTGGTGCGGGTCGGGGATGGGTGGAGGGGTGGTGATGGGAGGGTGTGTGGTTGGGGAGGGGGTGCACACAATTGGTGGGGGCGGGGTGTAGGGGGTGGTTTAGGTGGGGGGGGGTGGAATCTGTATGGTAGGGTGGGGAGGCGGTTATTGGATGGGGTAGGTGGGTGGAGTGTCTGGTGTGGGTGATGGAGGTGGCGGCTGGGTGGGTGGAGACGGCATTGGTGATGGGTGTCGGTGAGGGCTGGGGTGTGTCGGATGTGTTTCTGGGTGAGGTGGTTGGTGAGCGTGTGTAAGGTGGTGCGTTGTTGGGAGGGTGTAGTGGACGTGGTGGAGGAGGGTGGTAGTTGATTTCGGTGGGGTTGGGGGGTGAGGGGGTTAGTGTTGTTGGGTCGATGGTGGGGTGAGTGTGGCGGGAGTTTGGATGGAGCTGGGAATGATGTCGGGGGGTATTTGGGGGCGAGTTAGGGATTGGGGGCGGATTGTGGGTGTATGGTGGGAGTGGTGGGGGGGAGATGGGTGTGTGGTCGGTTATTGTGGTTGGGGCTGGGTGGGGGTGAGGGGGATGGTCGATGTACTCTTATATACAATAAATCAACAGGTGGTGTGTTGGGGGGGGGGGGGGTATGGTGGGTGTGGGAGGGGTGTATGGTTAGGTGATGGGGGCATTGGGAATGATAGGGGCGTGGGTGTGGGTGTGGGGGGAATGGGGCAGGTATGGGGTTGGTTGTGGTGTTTGGGGGGGGGGGGGAGTTGTGGGTTGTTGGGCTGTGGGAGGTCCTGTTGGTGGGGCTGGGGCGTGGTGTGGACTGTGGGGTGGGGTGGTTGGTTGGGTGGGGCGGGTGTTTGTGGTGGGGGAGGGGACAGCGGTCGGCGATTGGTGTGATGAGTAGTTGTGTTGATGGTTGGGGTAAGATTGTGTGTGCAGGGATGTCGAGGGGTTGAGTAGTGTGGGTGCTGGTTGACTTGGGGGAGGGGGGGGGAGGTGGTTGTGGGGGGGGGGTGGAAATGGGGTATTTTGGTATGGGGTGTGGCGGCTCGTGAGGGGGGGTGGTTTGGGTGCATGTTGGAGGGGAAATGGGGGTGGGGGGTGGGTGTTGGGCATGGGGTGGGGGGGTTGGGAGTGTACTCGTTTGGTGTGTGGGGGACTGGTATGGGGTCGGGTGTTATATGGGGGCTGGGGGTTATGGATTGTATGGCTTGGGGGGGGTGGAGGGGGGTGGGGCTCGGAGGTATCGAGTGGGGTTGGGGTGGAGGTTGGGGGGGAGGGGGGGGGTGTGGTGAGGATGGGGAGGAAATGGGGGGTGGGGGGGCGGTGATGGGGGTGGGTGGGGGAGGTCGGGTGTGGGGTGTAGGAGGGGTGGGGGAAGGATGGGTGGTGGGTTGTGGGGATTGGTGTGGGTGCGGCGGGTGGGGGGGGGGTAGGGGCAGACGGCACGGTGGATGGGGTGGGGATGGGGGGTGAGGGAGGTAACTGGGGGTGGGGTGTACGGGGGGGGGGTGGGTGAGTTGGAGGAGGAATTGTGGGTGTGAGTTGTGGGGCTGGAGTGTGGTTTGGTTGGTGGATGGTGGGGGTCGTTAGGGGGTTTGGAGGTTTGGGTTGAGGGGGGTGGGGGGATGCGCGTGTGGCATGATGAGGTGGTGTTTGCGGGCGCGGGGGGGCGGTGGGTTATGTGGTGATGTCGTGGTGAGGGTAGGTCGGTTGGGTGTTTGGGGGGGGTGGTTGATTGGAGGGTGACAGGAAGAAAAGCCATTCGGGGGGGGTGGGGGGGATGAATGAGTGGGTATGTGTTTGGATGGGGTGGGGGATGGGGTTGTGGAAATGTGTGTGGGTGTGATGTGTTTGGAGGGGTGTGTTGGTGGGGATGGGGGTGATGTTGTGGGTGGGTGGGGGGGGATGGGGGGTGGGATGGTCATGATGATGGGTGAGGTTGTGTTGGGGGGTGGTGGTGGGTATGGTGGGGAGGTGTGGTGGTGTGGAGGTTGTGTGTGTGGTGTGGGGGGGGGTTGCGGTGCTGGGGATGAGCTGTGGGGGTGGGTGTTAGGGGTGGGTGAGGAGTGTGGGGGGGTAGTATGTGTGGGGTAGTAGCGTGTCCGGTGGGTGGGGGGGATGCGGGGTTGGGGGAAATTTGTGAGTGATGTGGGTTGTCGGGGGTTGTGTGATTGTGGCGGGGGCGTGGATGGAGGGGCTGGGCTGGGGTCGGTGGTGGGGTGGAGTTGGGTGCGGGGGCGTTGCGGAACTGAGGGGGTGTGGGGGATGGGCTGATGTTGGTTGTGGGAATTTGTGGCTAGGATGTATGTTGTGGTGGGGGCGACGGGATGTTGGTGTGGGTTTGATTGTTGAGGGGGTATGTGGGTTGGATGATGTGTGTGAGCGGTGGGGGGTGGGTGGTTGGTGAGCGAGAAATGTTGGTCGAGGTGGTGGGTGTGGCGTGGGTGGTGGGTGGGTGTGGGTGGCGGGTAGCATGGGGTAATGTGTTTGGGGTGTCGTGTAGGGATTGGGGTGGAGGGTTTATGCTGAGTGTGGAGTCCGGGGGTGAGGTAGTGTGTGTCGCTGGTGAGTGAAGGGGGGGGTGGTTGTTGGTATGCGAGAGGGGTGTGGGGAATCTGGTGTGTGATGTGGATATGGCGTGGGAGGTGAATGGGTTGGGGTGGTAGTGCGATGTGCGAGGGGAGAAGGTGGGGTGGTTGGATGGGCTGGTGGTTGTGTGCGATATATTTTATTTTAATTTATTTATTCTTTTTTTATATTTTATTTTTTCATAATTTTTTTTTATAATTTTCTATATTTTTTATTAATTAAGATATGGTTTATTCATTATATATTTTTTTTAATTTTTTTTTTTAATTGTTTTTTATTTATTATTTTTTGTTATGTTTACTTTTTATTTTCATATCTTTTATATCATTTTTTTTAATATTTATTTATTTTTTTTTCCAATTTTTTGTTTTTTCTATCATCTATTTGAGAATCATTATATTTTTTTCAATTTTATTTTATTTTTCTTCCTTTTTTTTTATATTTTTTTTTTTTTATTCATTTTTTCTATATTCCATATTTTCATTTTCCTTCATCTTTTTTTTTTTAAAATCATTTTTAATCACTGACATTATCATATGATTATTTCAGACTATTGGTCTAGTAAAATGAATGATCATGCACAAGTTCTGAGCTTCTAAATTTCCGGCTTGCTCAAATATAATTATCAACCAATACCATTGCTCCAGAAAAGTCGACAGAACCACATATACACATCCATAACGATGGAATAGATACATATGATTGCTCACTCCTTAACTCGAACAAGCTAAAGGCATCAATTATCTTAGGCACCAAAAGTGGGTACCCGAATATTCTAGAGGCTTATAATTCTCACAATTTAGTGGACTAGGTTGTGCTAGTTATAGTGTCAATCCGGTTGGATTTGCCTTACTAAGAGCATTTTTTAATTTTTGAAAGCATATATATATACATATATATATATATATATATATATATTATATATATATATATTTATATATATATTAATATATATTATAGTATATATATATTGATTTTTTTACAGGGAAAACTTGAAGGGAATTCTGATTTATTTTTCCTATTTGGCTCCCCTCACACTTAATGTGAAAATTGACCCTCTACATGTGAGAACTGATAATAGAGATAAAATAAGGAAAATTAAGGGAAAACGGTACTTCCCGAGGCAATATTAGGATAATATAGCTGCGAGAGTGTTATTTTTGAGCAACTTCAAAATTTCCAAAATCTTATATAAAATGCTCATTAAAAGTAAATACAATAAGCACACAAAAAGAAAATATTTTTTAATAGAGAAATAAAATAATTGATATGACAGAAGAATGGAGGAGGGACTCCTCCACACTTAAGTGAAGCACGGGTTGCCTCCCGAGAAGCGCTTAATTTTTAAGAGAGTCGTTAGCTAGACTCGAACTTGGTGAGTCATTCTTTGGGAAAGAAGGGAGTGACTGCTTCCCTTTGGTCATTATAATCTTCTTCTTCATGATATAGTTTGAGTCGATGGCCATTAACAATAAATGTTTTTCCATCTTTTCCATAGAGTTTAACATATCCGGACGGATATTGATGTTTCACTATATATGGTCCTAGCCAACTAGATCTGAGTTTTGGCTGTTTAAATTTATACTTTGAGTGAAAAAGCCATATCGTATTTCCATGTTTGATTTCTTTTCTCATTCGTAATTTCCTATCTGTGCCAGACGTTGGTTCTAGCTTGGATAACGAGACGTTTTATAGGGCTTTGATTATCATAAATTCGTCTAACTCGTGTAACTGAAACATTCTTTTTTCACCTGCAGCAATGAGGTCTGGGTTGCAATTCTTCAAGGCCCAGTATGCACGGTGTTCAATTTCAAATGAGGTCGTGGTATGTTTAAAGTTTTATATAAGAATTCCTATCTTGTTACTTGTTCTATATGCGTGACGTGATTTACAAACTATGTCTTAGTTGTTATTTTATGTGTATCACGTCTTGGTTTTAGCATGCGTGCGCAAGCACAAATCATGCAAGTGTTATATGTGTCGTGTATAGTCTAGGCAATGCCGATACCTTTGGCCGGCTTACCGAGCTTGGTGTGGCTTCGGTCTTGGTCGCAATATGGGTTAAATATCATGGGTAAGCTAGAAAAGACTCACCGAGTTCCAAGCTCGATAGATGACAAGAAAAAGGTGATGGTGATGAGAGAACTCGAATCGTTCTTGGTTTCCACCCTTAGTAATCCGTTGTCCCCTTAGTTCTTGCGTCCCAAACGAAAATCTTTACTCGAGCCTTATTGTTTACTCCTTACTTTTAAAATTTAGTTATGTTAAGAGTGTGCATGCATGGCCCTATTTATACTTGAAATATTCACTCGGTTCCTGAAGCTTTGCATGTGAATGAAATTATTTACATATACTGTTGATGTATGTTACTATTTGTTATCATTGTTTCTTTTCTAATACTATTAGAGAATATATACTATTTGTTGAATGGTAATTGAAATGAAATTGAAACAAGACGTAGCATGTGAATGTAAGGTGTAGGACATGGTATGTAATAATGAAATGATAGTGTCAGTTTGCTTATTTTGAATTTTCTACCGATTGACTTTGATAAGTGTTTGCATATTAGCGTTGTGAGGAAATGAAACATCAACGTATATTGTTTACTTGGTAATATTTAAATATTAGCCCATTCATGGTTTTATTTATTGAGGTATAGACGGGTTTACAAAATAATATAATCGTGTGACTTTGTTTCCCTTGGCGTAAAAATAAAATACGATTTTTTTATTGTTACGCGTTTTCTAAAGTGCCCCTTTTTGATCCGTAAACAAAACGACGATTTACACGCGTTATTATATATCTTAAATAGTGCAAAATATTGTATGTCGCTTGAAAAGTAGTTTTTTTTTGGAAACGTAACGGTAAATATGCAATTGCTTGCGATACATAAAGCAACAAGAAGTCCTAAATTTTTCTGAGGTGCTACAAAAACAAAAGGATCAAAGTCGACATTATGGATTCTAAAACATGTAGGAGTACATGAAGATTTTAAAATGTTTGGTCAAAGATATAAAGATAAGTATTAGGAAGATTTGAGCAGTTATAATTTTGTCAGCAGTATTAACTCTGAACTAGCAGCAGTAACTTATACACCAGCAGCATTAACTTAGCAGTATTAACTCCAAGATCATCATGAAGTCTTTTAATCCTAACAGTTATTATAGGAGAGCAGAGTGAATATACAACAAGAACAAGGCCTCAACAACTATCATCAAATGATAAAAGTAAAGGTATCATGGAAGAGCCTAAGAATCCTACAAAGAAGAAAGATCAAATCAGGCTTGATGAAGAACTTGCCTTCATACTACAAGATGAAGAAGAAAAAGAAGCAAGACTTGCAAGAGAAAAAGCTAAAAAAGAACAAGAATCCAATGTTACCTTAATTGAAGAATGGAATGATATTCAGGCAAAGATTGAGGCTGATCAGTTATTAGCTGAAAGACTGCAAGCAAGAGAATAAGAAGTGCTAGCCATTGAAGAAAGGGCTAAATTATTTTAACAACTCTTAAAGAAAAGAAGAAAACACTTTGCAGCCAAAAGAGCAGAGGAAAAAAGGAACAGACCACCAACTAAAGCTCAAAAGAGGAGTATCATGTCTACTTATCTGAAAAACATGGCTGGATACAAGCACAATCAATTGAAGAACAAAAGCTTTGATGATATTCAGAAGTTATTTGACAAAGCTATGAAAAGGGTAAACACATTTGTAGATATGGATACAAAATTGGTGGAAGATAGTGTTGTAAGAGCATAAGGAAGTTCTAAGAGAGCAGGAGATGAGCTAGAACAAGAGGTTACTAAAAAGCAAAAGATAGATGATGATCAAGAAGAAACTAAGATGAAAGAGCTTATGGACATTATTCCTGATGAAGATGAAGTAGCAATTGACGCTATACCTTTAGCTACTAAGCCTCCAAGCATTGTTGACTGGAAGATCATTAAAGAAGGAAAGATCAGCAACTTTCAAATTATAAGAGCTGATGGAAGTTCAAAGAGGTACTCAGCCTTTATTCAAATGCTTAAAAGCTTTGACATGGAAGATTTGGAAACTCTGTGGAAATTGGTAAAAGCTAAGCATGGATCTATAAGGTCAGAAGAGGGCTATGAGAGAGTGCTATGGGGTGATCTAAAGACAATGTTTGAACATCATGTAGAAGATGCAGTGTGGAGGAATCTACAAGGACAGAAAGTGTTGATTTAGAAACTATTTGATTCATGTGGAGTACATTTTATGAGATTACAATCTATACATATTTTTATGTTGGTAGAGAAAAGTATCCCCTTACACCTGTAACAATCACAGATATGTTGAACAAGAAGCTTCAAGTTGATCATTGGAATGAAATGTGTTATCAACTTCTTAAGCTCATCACAAAACAACTCAAAAATCAATGAAGTGTTTGGAAGCATCCTCCAGGTGATTGATGAAGCTTTGGATTAAACTTGATGATTTTAGAGATAAATATCAAGTTTAGGGGAGGATTGTTAGGATTAAAAGCCTTTTTGAAGTTACTGCTGCTCAGGTTAGAGTTACTGCTGCTAAGCAAAACTTAGTGCTGTTTAGTAATCTTAATGAAAAATATGCTAAGTAGTTAGTACTATTAGTTACTACTGTTAGTGTATATTACTACTGCTAGTGTAACTTAGTACTGCTAGTTACTACTGGTAATGTAACTTAGTACTGCTAGTATATGTTAGTACTGCTAGAGTAAAGTTAGTACTGCTGGTAAAGATTGAAGAAAATATTCTAAGTAGTTACTACTGCTTGTACAGAGTTAATGCTGCTGGTACAAAGATTACAACTGCTGAAAGATTACAACTGCTAAAAGATAAAGATTGCTTGAAGATCAAGATTACTTACGTGATAAGTATGAGTTATCTAGAGAATAGATCATAGATAATAATCTAAGTTTTAGGAATATATTGTAAATCAACTAGGACTCCTTGGTGTATAAAAGGAGGTCCTAGGGTATAGAGTTGTATGTATCAAAAATGAACCATTCATAGAATTGTCATAGCTTCAAGGTTTTGTAACCCTAATACTAGGAGAGTATTCGTATTATTTGTAATAATAATATTGGAGCTTTTATTTTTGAATTATATTGTTTTTTATTTCTGTTTCATTGAAGAATTCTTCTTATTGATTAAAGATTAGATTCCACATAATCTTTAATATATTTAACAAAGTTTCTACTATAGTTTGTGTTAGATTTATCTAGCATAACTAAACCTTAACAAGCATAAGGAATTAAAGATCTATTGAAGTGGGATCAACACTGGTTTTTGGGTTTGAATCTTTGATTGTGGTGTAGGTTCATCGTTTTCATCATCACTATCGAAGTTGATAGGGTTTTCAGTTTTGTTTTGTTCTTCATTCGGGTTTTCTGGTGGATTGTAGGATTTACCACTCCTTGTAAATATGGCATTTACATGCTCATTACGAGCTTGCGGTGGTTGGTAAGCTTTGCTACCTCGTGGGTTTATTTGAGTGTTGCTTGGAAGAGATCCAGAAGGTCATCCAAATTGCTTGTCAGCAAGTCTGTCGAACTTAGTTTCAAGATTCTGGATTGAAGCTTGATGATTTTTTGCTACTGTTTCGAGTTGAGTTTTGAGGTCCATGAACGTTTCTTTGACAAAGGCATTGGTTGATTGCTGAGACTTCATGAAATCGTTAAATTGTTTTTGAAGATCGTAAGGTTTATCATCGGTATTGGATCGGTAGTTGTCTCGGTTATAATCACTCTGTCCGCTTGACGCCAATTATCGCGATTCGATCGGTCGCGGTAATCATTGTAAAAACGAGTCTTATGAAAAGTTTGCATGAATTTAGCTTCTTCTTCTCGGGACATGGGTATGTCGTTATCGTCAAGATCGGATGTTGGTTGTTTTGCACGAGATTGGAGTTCTTTGTACTGAGCATCCATTTTCATGGTCATGGCATCTATTCGGGCCATAATTTTGTCAGTATCAGAATTACTATTACCTTCATCGGCGAAAGCAACAGTTTTTTTAAGAGATAATTTGGTTTTTTGATTTTTAGCCCAATCGAGCTTAAGTAAGACTTTATCTTCGAGAAGCTGATAAGCTTGATTCAGTGTTTTGTAGAGGAAAATACCATCAGCTGCGGCATTTAGAACTTCTTGGGTTATTTCGTTGAGACCATGATAAAAGATTTTGATAATATTACCTTTGGAAAGGTTATGACCATGGCAGTTTCAGAGCATTTCTTTCATACGAAGCCAAGCATCGGTCAGAGATTCATTTTCATGTTGAGAAAAGGCACGGATTTCTCTGAGGAGTCGGTCGAAAAGAGCTGGGGGAAAGAACCGGCTAATGAAAGTAGTTTGAAGTTCATCCCACGTTTTAATAGTTCCTTCGTTGAGTTCGTTCAACCATGTTTTTGCTTCTCCGGTGAGTGATAGGGGAAACATCATTAGGCGGACAACTTCATTTTCAGTATCTCTGTATTTAAACATATCGCATATTTCGAGGAATTCATGAATGTGTTTATGAGGATCGGTTTTAGTTCTACCATCAAATTGGTTTCCTTTGACAAGGGTCAAGTGGTTACCTTTAATAGAAAAATTGTTTGCGGTTTCAGGGATAGTGGTTGCGGAACTGGGAGTCGGAGCGACAACACGGTCGGCAGCCCACATGGGTTCATCATCCATTGGATCGTAATTTCGAAGAATATCAAGAAAGCGACGGAAGTAATTAATATTAAGAATTGGCAGGTAGACAATTCTCAGGTGTTGTGGTGGATTGTTTCTTTGATCGTATGGAACTCTCCTGTTTCGTCGACGGAGTCTCCGATTCAGAGTACGTTTAGGTTCAGGTAAAGGTTCAACAAGTTCAGAATTGGAAGCACGTGTATGCGTCCAAGAGAGAAATTGTTAGGGTCAGTTTGCCAGAAAACTGTACGGCAATTTTTGA